>JADKLZ010032852.1:0-10438 GCA_021533235.1 Biomphalaria straminea
ATTCTTAGACTCTGAAACCTAGGTATGACATGACATTCTTAGACTCTCAAACCTAGGTATTACACGGAAAATATCTAAAAATATTTTTAAAAATTTCCCCTAATTATTCCTGCACGCCTTTATTGGCTTAAAGCTGTAAAACTACTCAACGGAAATATTGATGTGAAGGGAAAAGATGATTTAAAGATTAGTGTATGTCCACTCTACGAAAGTTGGGTGGGGTGACTATCTCTTGTAGAAGGTACAGGATGACCACACGCCAAATGCAATTCCTTTCGGTCATCTCATATAAACACGCAGACGATGTGAAACCTAAGAAGGCAAGTCTTCATCATCGTTCAAATTTGTTCCTAGTAATGTCTTTCTATCTAAATGTCCGCCTGTACAGTCTATGGAAATGTCTCCTAGTAATGTCTTTCTATATAAAGGTCATCAAGTAGGCCCTAATGTTTTTTTTTATATTGAGATGTCCGCTATTAACATCTTTCTTTTGGAATGTCCACTATTAATGTCTGTCGGTCATAATAAATTTTTATCGAAATTTCCGCATGTAATGTCTTTCTATTTCAATGTCCGTTAGTAATATCTTTCTATCTCTACTTTTTGATTGTGGTTATTACAAAACTGTTTATTTCATAAGATTTCAATGATTACCAAGAAACAACAAGCAATTGTATTGTCTTTAATGTTTAGTCCCCTGAGATCTTCACACTGAAAGTCCTTTAAACATTTGAGTTCCAAACAAAATGTGGTCATTGTCAGACGAATCATTAAGCAGACATTTAAATGCAGTTTCAGAATAGTTTCCTATAAGTAGCTTGAAAGCATTCATGTCTAGGTTCAAGTTACTTAGACCAGAAAAGCTTATGTTGAGCTTTCAATTTATTCAAGAGGCTTTTGTGCTGTTCGCTAATTCATTAGAATTGACAAAAATATATTGTTCTATTTCATGGAATCTCTCGAAGGTTAATTTTGCATAATTTCGTCCCATTCATTCTATGACTAAGTTGAAGTAATGAAGTAACATATTTACTTAAGTAATAATGGTCTGGGTGTCTTCTACCAGTGTTCAGCTGTGGTTATACTTATAGACCTATCTATCTATATCAAAGGAACCATTAGCCCAGTAAGTGGCGTAGCTAGAAATTTGCCATCATGTGGGAGCTCGTGGGGCTTGACCTCTTTAGAAGGCCCTTACACTTTACGTAATATTTAATGTAAAATCGCTCATTGGGGGCCCCCCTCAAATGGGGAACGGAGTGATTTTCGAGTTCTCCCCCTGCTACCCCCCCCCCCCACCCTAGCTACGCCTCTGAGCACGAGTCATTGGATAAAACAAAAGTGATATATAGTATTGCAGACTGCTTTTTTTTTCCAAGACCCATTTCTCTCTCCATGACTCACGAAAAGCACAGTTCTTTGGTCTCAGTGACCAATGTTCAATGAGGATGTCATTTGGTTGAGGATGTCGTGTGGTTAGGGATGTCACGTGGTTGAGGATGTCACGTGGTTAGGGACGTCATGTGGTTGAGAATGTCAGGTGGCCTCCACCAAAAATTCTAGATCCTCTTTTCGTGAACTAGACTCTCCGCCGAGCATTGGCCACGTCACATCGGCAGACGACATGGAGTCCTAGGTCTACCTACAGGCTTCAACTTGGCCCTATCGACATGCATGTCTTTCGACATTTTTTTTATTTATTACCTCCAGGTATAAATCTAAAAACATGAAAGTAAATAAAAGCAAAGCATGTGTCTCATATAAACCAAACATCATGTCATATTGAAGATAAAACTAAATGTCATATATCCACATTGCTGCTGTCGCCGGCCATACCATTGTTATGATATACAACGACTGCACATTACTACTCTTTTCTATCTGAAGAGCTCCTATCTTTCCATTTTTTTTTCTTGGACACGACCTTTGCAGCAGACGATTGTCGTGCCGCCAAAAAATGTTGAGAAATATGTTCGCTAAGGTTATGAAATAAATTTTAAAAAATGTTTAGTGAATTTAGTAATTCGATAAATTACATTTGTAGCCCCTTGTCCTGAGAAAACTGACAGAATTCATAAGCGCACACTAGTTGGCGCCGCGAGATTATTACATAAGTAGATCCCCCCCCCCTTCTTTGCCTAATGTTAAAAAAAAAGTAGTCAAGTACCCTGACTCAGACCTTGCTATCTATAGGCCAGATGATGTAAAGGTCATCTGTTTCTGTGGCCCACGGTTTGCGAGGGTGTCATGTGACCAGCTCGACCACAGCCCCAACTAATGTCAGGTACCCATTTGAGCTGGATGGACTCACAGGGGCCCAAAGATCCTGAAGTTAAAAATCCCAGTCTTCACCAGGATTTGAACTTGGGACGTCAATTCGGCTCAGCCACTGCGTCTCCTGCCTAATGTAAGGTGGCCTTTTATATCTAGATTAATTTCATATTATAGATATTAAAAAGTCTATCCAAGATTCGATTTTTCGTTTAGAAAGCCACTCAGTTACCCATCCATGTCCCCTTGGTTGCCCATCCATGTCCCCTCGGTTACCCATCCATGTCCCCTCGGTTGCCCATCCATGTCCCCTCGGTGGCCCATCCATGTTTCCTCGGTTGCCCATCCATGTCCCCTCGGTTGCCCATCCATCGAAACCTAGAAAGTATCTTTGATATGTAGAGATGTCAAAGGCCTTTAAAAAAAAGACATTCGCCTGAATATTTCATTTTAAAAAGTGCCTAAATGTGTGCTCCGACTCCATGTTGACACAGTTGTTGTTCTGCCTGGCGCACTGAAATACGACATGGCGGCATTCAAGTGAACTCCAGGGCAGAACACGGAGATTTGTTAATCTGTTACTTAGGTCCATTTTTTAAGCGGCATTCTTACTAGGCAGGTATTCAGTTAACTACAGTGGTCACCTCCCCTTTTTTATCGTTGAGACCCACTTGAAGTGTTGATGTCATGTTGGAGGATTGTCTGTATTTAAAGCTCAAAGTAGATTTAGGAAGAAAATGGAATAAAAAAGTATGACTTTTAATAACGGTTATAAATACGAACACATTAGAGTCCTTGAAGTGGCTTTGTTTAAACAATTTGTTCTTTTGTTTGTTTTAAAAGTTTGGAATGTTCCTTCAGAAGATTTGAATGTTCTACCTTAATTCTCCAACTGGACGACACGAGTAGACGGCGAGCATAGTTTAGACTCGAGACTATCGTGACGACAGTCCGAAGCGCATACCACACAACCAGGTGGAAATCAACAAGTTGACTATATATGTGGTTATTAATAAACCTTTCAACTCGCTGGAACATAATGTTGGATAATCTATTCTTGAAATTATAACCTGTTTTACTTCATTAAGTTAGTGTGTATAGAAATAAAAATAATAATTTTGCTTTCAGTGTAAGCAACACATATGTTAAAGTCAGTTCCAGTTATTTTCGTATGTAAAAGAATTGCACAATCTCTATAAGCATTGAACAGTGGGCATTGTCTTCAAACGATCAAATAGTCTTTAAAAGATGTTAGGATGACCGAATGATATTTGACCAAAAGGACTTTGGTTTGATAGTCTTAGGAAATATAATCCTTTTGAAGATGGTCCTTGGCTGACATATCTTTGGCTGGATAGCTCTGGGACTTGCGTTCTACTGCGATTATCAAGCCTCTGCTCTAATCGCTTTCCATGATATTAAAAAAATCCACAATAGCATATGATATTTGACGATGCTACAACAATCAGTTTGCATGTTAGCAAATCAGGCACTACGCTCTAATGGGACTTACAACGCTGGACTATTGAAATAGTGCATCCATAAACTATTTCTTTATATCTAACTTTGGAGACTGTACTGGCTTAGTTCTCTCTTACAGCGGACATATACATTTACATAGCTCTTGATTTACTCTGATTTACGAGAACAGAAAGGTATCAGTGTCAAGTACTTTAGAAACTGTCTAGTACTTACCACTGGCTTAGTGCATGGTTGCTAGATCAGGTCACATGTTTGGAGTCGGGCAAGAACTAGAGAACCACTGATCCAGTACATCGTTGGTTGGCCGTTGTCGTCGCAGCTTTAGTTACACAGCGAGAGACAACTCCATAAATATGACATGTATATGTATATATATATAAAAGGGCTAGAGGAGAGCCGAGATATGCTTTGGAATGGAGATATTTTAGAGAGAGAGAGAGAGAGAGAGAGAAGAGAATAATAAAAGACTAGAATTAAAAGAAAAATGCATGGTTTGTATTGTTTGTTGCAGCCCGGCAAGTTTGATAATTCTTTAAAAAAACACAACAACAATAACCTAACTCCAGATCGTCTATCTATGTGCGCACATGCTTGCTTTTGGTTCAACTACCCTAGAAATAATAGCATTGATAATTATTTTCATTTAGTTGGGAAGAGGGACATGAGGCCGTATAATTCTTGTTATTATAGTGCACTGTAGGCTACCATTTGAAAAGCCCTTACACGCAAACACACCTCACACAAACAGTAGACTTGTATTCAACTTAAAGCACTTTCTTAAATATTTTCTCAATTTAACCACATAGACACCTCTTTTGCAACACCTTTGGTGCAAGTTATTAGTTCTGCTGATGCCATCCGCCTTTCATCCAAACATGTGACGCTTTCTGGAACATTAATTACTATATTCTCCTAAAATATGGTAATAGTAAGTATTATATAAAAAATTGCCAAAACATATAAACCCAAACTTTCACTTACAATCTGCACCAAACACATACAATCTAGATATCTCATTGCTTCCAGTTCTAATAGTTTTATATAAGTTTCTAGATGTACTTATATAAGAATCTAGATGCATAGTTCTTCACATTCAATCTACAAGTATTCCCAGGAACGCTGAGAGTCTTTATGTAATTGCCCTAAGTGGCTCTTCAAGTTTATCACTAATGTCCTCGTATGTTGCATTCTCCTCGCTCGGATATTCTCATTTTCCAAAATGTTATAACTATACATCTCGCAGAGCAGTGACCCTTCCTACGCCAGTTTTTTAAGACTATCTTGTAGGTCGCGACCCACAAGTCTCTTTCCTTGAGCGCCCACCTGTATTCCCCTCGCTTCCAGAGCCTCGTCTGCAATAGAGGTGGGAGAGTTAGGGAGGGAGTAGGGGCTTTGTAAACACAATGCCGTATTATAGAGAAGAGCTGTGTGTACAGAAATTTGAAGTATTCCATTGCTCCCCCACTCTTGGGGACAGGTCTTGTTAGGAGCTCCTAGGAATTGTGTTTGATGGATTAGTCTTGTGGTGCCGCTTTGGCGAAGAGGAAAAAAATATTGTGTTGAGAGAATTGTAGATGTGTTTGTGCAAGGGAAAGGAAAGAAAGGGGAGGGAACAGGAAACAAAGGAAGAAATGTTGTGAACTCTAGTGAGAGATTAGTGTCCCTTTGATCAACTAGTGCTCATTGTGGGAACATAAGCTGTTTAGTTCAAGTATACAAAGTAGAGAATAGTACATACAAACATAAATATATCAACGCACTGCGCACAGACACACACGCATAAACCACAGACACAAACACATGTCTCCATAGACCAGGACGACGCGGCGATTAGTACTGCAGTGATTGAAGTTTGAGAGTCGGTTAGTGGAGTAGTAATGTTCGTCTTCGAGTCGGGTAGTGGCGTAGTAATGTTCGTCTTCGAGTCGGGTAGTGGCGTAGTAATGTTCCTCTTCGAGTCGGGTAGTGGCACAGTATCTTAGACTGTGAGACAGATTAGTGGCGCAGTGAGCTAGTCGGTTAGTGGTACTTTAACTTAAGTCTTTGAGTCGGTAGTCGGGTAGTGGCACAGTAGTCTGTGAGTCGGTTAGTGGTACATTAATGTTAGTCTGTGAGTCGGTTAGTGACGCAGTAAATTTAGTCTATGGCCTTGTGAAGAATGCACTAATAGATGCTTTTTTTGATGTTATATAATCGTTTATTTATGTTAGCATCAAGTTAATCCTACACAATACACTTTACAATAAGACTAAAAAAAAAAGAAAACTCATTTAATTGTTGATGAGACAGCTTGAATCAGAACGTGTGTAAACTTTTAAATTAACTTAACTTCATGTGCCTACACAGGACTATTCTCAAGTTTGCCATAACTGTGGTTACATCTTTTAAAATGTTTATGTCAACCTTAGTTTAGAAAAAATAATAAAAAAATAAAAAAATCCCAGACTTTGATAAACATTGGATGAATTCTAATCAAAGAAAACAAACATCGATGATGTAATTGATTAGTAGCACAAATATAATCTGTCAGGCCGCTTGACCTGTGTGTCTTAGTTTGCCCCCTCTGTATTAGTGTGTCGGCTCTTAAAAGAGTATCACCTTCTCTCTCTCTTCCAGCCCATCTCTCCCCGTCTCTCTCTCAGATAAGTCAAGCAATGTCACATAGTCCTAGCGCCTCGTTAGTTTCCCTCGGATTAATTAACCCTTGAGCTGGCCCTGTTCCAGAGTCATTTTTAAGTTATTCTCAGAACGCAGACTTTCCGTTATCATGGCGGCGTGGGTTGCGGAAATCTGGTTAGAGATATAAGATTAATTGGAGCCGTTGCTCTGAAGAGCTTTTTAGATATTCTTTATATAGGCTGTGCATAAACAAGCTTCCCCCTTTCTCGAGACTTTCTTTTAAAAATAATGCGGAATGGGGGGTAAGCAGGAGGAAGCGGGACCAGTATAAGAGTTATGATAATCGTGAATATACTTAACGTTTCGGTTTATTAAATAGTATTATAAAGTCATTCGCAGTGTGGCTGGCGACATTTCGGCGCGGAGATTTCTCATTGGCTCGAAGAGACCGTGGCGCCACTTGGTCAAGAGAGTATTTTGTTATCTACATATATTTGAAGCTTCATTTGGTCACGGCTCTTAAAAAAAGATATATATATATGTTTATGGTTTTGTACATCTCTGAGGGCATTGAAAGCAGACGACTATTAAACTGTCGTCCAGACAGGATTTCACGGCCCTCTTGGGAAAGTGACCCTCTCACACGAAGTCTAGTTCTGAAGTGAATATTAATTTTGATTAGAGGATACGCTGTCTAATGAGTGTGTCGCGATAGAACTCATGTTTGCATTAATAACATCTACTTTGTTTTAACATTAGAGACGTATTTTTGTATATTTAATTTTGTAAAAATGTGTCTTGTTAGCCAGATTTTTTTTTCGTAGAATGTAAAGCAATGTTTTCATATTTTTTTATCATTACAGATACGGAAATACAACTGTTATCATATTCTATTAATATTACAATAGACACACTAAATTTATATGTATATTTTCTGGTAACAGTAATTTTCGGCAGTAGTGTTATGCAACTTTTAATATAAATGTAATATAACGAGTTTTAAAATTTGCATATCAAGTTTTACTTTTATATTTGTAAATGTAGTTTACAAATGGACAGAAAAGTCAACAATGGCTGAAACATTTAAGGCATTCGTTAAAAATGTCTTTAGAAGACATGAATTGCACATACTTTATATTTACAGTATACTAATGCTAACTCTTTTAAGTG
Source organism: Biomphalaria straminea (assembly GCA_021533235.1). Lineage (NCBI taxonomy): Eukaryota > Metazoa > Mollusca > Gastropoda > Planorbidae > Biomphalaria > Biomphalaria straminea. The sequence goes on from JADKLZ010032852.1 coordinate 7,543, forward strand.
GAGCTATTCCTTGTTTTGAAACCTACATCCTTTCTTGACTTATGTAGCAAAATGAATGCGATGCCAGGCTTGTGTTTAATCGCAATACGATTTGTTTCTTTTCACAGACTGTTGTTGCTGCTGCTGCTGATACAGTTTTTCCTCGATCTTGCTGCTCCCAACGTGAGTTCAACTTTAGAAACATGTTTTTTAGTTGTCATATCTGCAAGTCCTTCCTTATATCTGCCTCGCCGTTTTATCTGGCGTGTTTTTTTTAAAGGAGGGGGGTAGGGAAGCAAAGTTAAAAAAAAAGATTTGTTTTAAAAACACATTTGTAGCACAGATGTGTTCACGGTGTTGCACCCTCCTCAACCCCAACCAACGTGACGGCTCCCAGATCGTTGTTAAAGTCCCTGGTTTCGGATGTCCACTCGCCTGGTGCCAATTGTTACCCAAGTTCGATGCATACATTTGAATAATTAATTCCTAAGTAGATTGAACTCGTCCACTTCCTGCCCTGACATTTGTATGGGAAGTAAGAACAAATACAACCAACTGAGAGAGATGCTGGAGGTCGTGTAGCTCTTGATGTCCAGACTGACCACAGGGGTAGCCATGTCCCAGCACCCTCAAACACTTCCCTAAAGTCTTGACAGGGAGGGGGGGGGGAATAAGGTATGCCTTTAGTTTCCGTTTTTTTTTTTTTTACATTTATTCAATCTAGACAATGCTAAACAACATTTTATGTATATGTGTGTTTTTTTAGTGAACTTTTGGTACTATCAACGATACCAATAAAACCATGTCATAAGTCCCCCCCCCCTCAGCTTTCAGGCCACCCACCTATACTACTTCTGTGTTGTTAAAGTCTTTACACTATCGACACACAAATAAAATGCGTACATTCTGCGTGTAAAGTCAAGTTTACTTCCCAGATTCAGCCTTGAGACCTGGTTTTCTTTCTTTTCCTTTTGTGAATGCTATCATCTAATTCCTTATTAGTGAGCAAGACTAGTTTAGAAGCCCGACTCTCCCACCTTTCATGGCCGACTTTACACTTTGTCAACACACACACACACACACTCAACACACACACACACTCAACACACGCACACACACACACTCTCAACACACGCACACACAGACTACGTCTCCTAGCCTCTTCCAAGCTACTTCGTTCTCCTCGTCTTAAGATGACAATAAATACTTCAGCCTTTATCACCGCCTCTGTTCCAGCGTGGATTAGCAAGAAAAATAAGGACGCCATGATCCCGAAAGGGGTAACATCGCCCTCTCTATTGAGCTTAGTTGGGAGGAGTGGTTGATCGGGGTGTCGTTGCTGGACGGGTGAGGTATTGCTGGAGTTGGGAGGGGGGGGGTTACCACGTTACTGACATTGGGAACCTTACTATTGAATGAAACTATTCGTGTATGCCAATGATTGATACATGGCGTACGTTCAAGGGCTGCGTAGAAAACATGTGCAAAGAAAAAAAAAGGGGGGTGGGGTAACATGAATATCTCAGTGAATGAAAGGGCGGACTACTGTTCGCTTTTTGGAACTGACGTAGCTTACATGTCCTAGAGTCTAAGACTAATAATACAATCCCGGGTATCGTTTTTTTTTTAATGCTGACTTGACCAGAGCTGAAATGCCCTACGTCATATCGGCCTACGGACACCACAGGAATTTCCAACTCGCATGTCACGGACTGCATAACCGCTGACAATTTCGTGTCTAATGGAACAGAGCTTCTGCTGCTTTACACTGTGAGCAGACGTGCCAGTGGCTTAATAGCGGCACGGACAGGATAAGGCCCGCGGGTCGCAGATTGAGTACCACTGTAGTTAAGGAGCTTTGTAGATTTTTTATTTTTCGCCTCACACACATACAATCTAATACATTTGCCTCACACACACAAAAGCTAATACAATAGCCTCACACACACATATGCTAATACAATTGCCTCACACACACATATGCTAATACAATTGCCTCACACACACATAAGCTAATACAATTGCCTCACATACACATAAGCTAATACAATTGCCTCACACACACATAAGCTAATACATTTGCCTCACACACACACATAAGCTAATACAATTGCCTCACACACACGTGTACTTTTGCGTCTCAATTACAAACACTTATATGTTTCTTATGTTATAAAAAATCAGAATTGATCTTTGTCTTTCCGTTGGTTTCAGTATCGCAATATCATCTAACCACCCTCGCCTCATTTTTTTAACGCATGGTAGTTATACAAACATCTCATCAAGAGATAGATATTTCTTAAATAATGATCGATGTTTAGAGCTAAGATTATAACATAATTTGAAGTTCGTGGAGGTTTGAACCATCATTTTAAATATTAATTTAGGCTACAGCTTGATTTTAACTGTAACATAAAATAAAGATAGATTTTATGTCAAAGTTTACATTGTACGAAACTTGCGTTAAGAGAATAGTACTGTTGAAACTGTAACATCGTTGTATATAGCATTCTAAAACAGTTGTTATCTCGTCTGTTGTAATAGTTCCGTTCTCCCCCCCCCCCCTTTGTTCCCTCTTAACCAGTTAATGAAATAATCAACTAATTAACAAGATGAGGGACCTGTACTGTAGCACTGTGTCTAGCCGTCTACCCCCTGCCCACCCCCACCCCCACCTTCTGCGCATTGTTTCCCTAACATTTTGTTTTCTAGATAAATTGTTTAGCAAGGTCGCGGCATAACTGGGAATTAGTGAGGGGGAGGTTTGTGTGTGTGTGTGTGTGTCTGGGGGGATTTAGAGGAGTACGAACACGGAAAGGGGGGGAGGTAAAGAGGAAGAAAAGGGCACTGGGGGATTTGGCCAGACTTTTAAAAAAAAAACTTTTTCTTTCCCAGTAAGTTTGATAGCCTGTTAAGG
>JADKLZ010032852.1:15002-25440 GCA_021533235.1 Biomphalaria straminea
TTCAAGAGATTCAATGTATTTATTTATTTTTCATAAAAGACTTGTTTGGATTCAAATTGCTCCTTTAAATAACCATTCATTTAGAAACAAAAAATGTTCCGTTTGAAACTAGTGTCGACTGTAAATGTGTTCGGCCCGAACATTTATTTTAACACCTTATTTCTCCCACCTGCTACTCTCGGACCATGTTGAAACTTTGGCACATTTATGACCAACATAAATCAATAAAAAAATAAATTACCAATTGGTTAATCTATTTATCGAAAACTAATCAATTTTGTTTTATATTGAAAAGTATTTAAAATAAGTAGGCTAATGTAGAGAATTAGGTCGCTCAGTAAAAATTTTAAAGGACTAACAATCGACTGATATAAACTTAAATTTTTATAAGCACTTGAATAACTCTGTGGCAAAAAAACAACAGTATTCTCCGATCATGAATGCTGAGATTTGAATTTTGAAAAAAAAAATTATTGCTATTGAGAATGCATCACGAAAACCTTCTACCTGAGAATTTATTAATGATTGACTCAACTTTATTGGGGGGTGGGGGGGATACAATTTTTCTACTATATATAAACGAGGTTTATAAAAACTATTGTATAATTAACGTATTTATTTTTAAACAGTTTAATAAATGACTTTGAACGTTTGACTCATGACTTAAAGGTTAGCTCATCTCTGTCCCCACAGGAACACCCTTTCTTAGGAAACGGCACAAGCAATCCACTCTATGCTACTGTGACAGGGGGTACCACGTTGATCAGGATGCACAATTTAAAGTCCAAGTGCAATCATCATTTTGTATCCATGGGCTTCATGCGGAAGATCAAAGCTGCTGAAACTCAGGAAACGGCCTACAGTGAGTCATCTTACACTTGTCTTCATTCCGTTGGTCTCTTCTCTTACGTGAATGTCGTCGTGTTCTAGTGTCCGTGTGTCGTTGTTCTTGTGTCTGTGTGTCGCTGTTCTTGTGTTTGTGTATCGGTGTTCTTGTGTTTGTGCATCGGTGTTTTTGTGGCTGTGTGTCGGTGTTTTTGTGGCTGTGTGTAGGTGTTTTGTGGCTTTGTCTAGGTGTTGTTTCTGTGTGTCGGGTGTTCTTGTGGCTGTATTATTGTGTTTGTGTGTCGGTGTTCTTGTACGTTTGTGCGTGTACAATAATGTTGATGCAGCCGACGTGTGGAAATGTTTCATCAGTTTGTAGGCTTATTTGTTTGCTTTTAACTTTTTGTCTTTTCAAGATTTAAAAAAAAAAAGTAAGATCCGTACTTTGTTTCGAAAAAACAAAAAGCTTCAAACATTTTTTAAAAATACTAACAGGGTGTTGCTATTCTTAAACCCGTTAGTCATAATTGACATAAAGAATTACTGCCTTCTGAATGTTTGGGTGAATGTCCTTTCAAAAAAACACAATTAGAGTTTTAAACAAAATCTTTGGAGTGGGCTAGTCTCTTTGGAAACTCTTGTAAAGAACTGCTTAGATAATTGTCTACTATGATGTACGTGTTGATCGAACAAATGGACAAGCTTGATGGACAACAACATTTTGTAGGCCTCCTGATTGATGAATCAGTGTCAGGACAACCTTAAGAACTAATACATATAGTATTTTTAAATACGGAAGTAATGCATACATTAACTCGATGACATCCAAAAGTGTTGGATGTTTGAGATGGTGGCTCACACTAAAAACAGAAACATAACAAAAATCTTCCTCTTCTGTTGGACTTAAACAGAATTAACTTTATTAATGATTTCTCTAAAATCTAAACTCATCATATTGGAAATATTTCAAATATTCTAAATCTTAGCAAGCGCCTAGGAGGTTTATGGAACCTGTGTACGACATTTCATACGAATCAGAACGAGACAGTGCAAGACATCGCTTGATCATTGAGTCAGTCATTCTGTGGTATTTTACAACTGCAATACAGATTGAATTTTACAACATAAGTATACACAGAGAGAGGGAAAGAGAGTTCGGGGTTTCCAACCTACTACTCGCGGTCCACTTCAGGCCCTTGGCGCGTTGCTGTACTGCCCGTTGAAACACTTACCTACAAAATGAAGCCTCAGATGTTCAGTTCTTGGGTTTGACGACTGTCTTCAGTGATGCGGCCCATGACAAGCGTCTCGGAAATTTTTATACCCCCCCCCCCCGTCAGAAAAGATTGGACCCCACTTTGTTAGTTCTTCTACACCTTGTTCTGATAATCACAGAGTCTATTATGGAATGTTAAGAGGGGGGGGGGTAGCTTGTATGCTGCACATTCTACAGTTTGTCATCTGGTTGTTTGGCTAGTGGTGACGTATAAACATGAACATTACAAGACCACGCAGATTAATGAGCCCGTTAATTGGTCATGCGATCCGAAACAGTAGCCAGTTTTGTTTGTTTTAAGGGGCATCACTCATCAGTTGCATCCACTGAGAATGCCGGACCTTAATCACGTGACGGTGCCACCGTTGGGAACGGAAGTTTAAAATATTGTTTATAACATAGTTGTCTGTTACCTTTGTGCTCGACTCGTTGCCAAGGCGATTTGTATCCAGTGGTAAAATGGGTCTTTCTGAAAATCAACAGTGACGAGATGTCAATGTAACTTAAGTTAGAGCTTGTTATAGCTTTTCTTAGTTTCAATATTAGAGAGTTCCACTTATATTCTAATGATATTTAATGCAGTTCATTCTTCAATTAGTCTTATAATTGTCCTTTGAAAATGCCTGCAAGAAGACCTGCTCATTTGCAGACTTTAGAAGCGCTTAGTTAGAACGATTTATTCCAGTGTATTTGTGTATGGATGCATTTAGTGTTAGGCCTATAACCGTAAGGACCAGTATAGTTAACTATTCAACGATCATTATCAATATCATCATTATCATCTAATTATCATCCAACTCTATTTGAGAGGTTAAAATCTCTGCCAAAAAACTTGCAGGACAATATCAATGTTATTATTATAGGGCTCTCCGAACATACAGGTCAATATCAATGTTATTATTATTGGGGCCTTCCGAACATACAGGTCAATATCAATGTTATTATTATAGTCTTTTAAAACATACAAGTCAATCTGATAGGGCTCTCCAAACATTTCTAAAACGTTTGCAAGTTGATGTTCTCTACTCATAGCGATTCTGGAATTTCATGATGTATTATTCTGTTCACAGCAATACTGGAGTTTCATTCAGACCCTAGTGGTGGCGGGTTAGTCAGAATCAAAGGCCATGCTACTAAGAGATATCTTTGCTTTAGTAAAAACGGAAAGCTGATCGACAGGGTAAGACAACCATGTTCATTTTTTCTGACCTGTTTTTTTTTAACTTTTGGACTGTCTATTTCCCTTTTTTTTTGAGTGCTTGTTTTTATATCAACAACTTTTTGTCTCTTTACTTAAGAACTGCTTCTTAATAGTTTTTAACTATTGCTCTTTTTTGTTTCTAAATAAATATGTGTTGAAATTCAAATTATAATGGTTTACTCTAAATACCGAATAGAACGATAGGTAGAACAACGTAGTGATGAGATCTCTACTGTATACAGTAACTTTGTCCCTCATTTTAGTGTACCCAGTTTTTGTTTTAAAAAAAAATTGCGTTTTCTTATCTGAGTTTCAAAAAAGAATCAGATATAATTAGTTCCCACACGGACTTTTATTACTCGGTATTGGAATAAGACAAGAAAACCCAGACTAAAGATGTTTTATACACTCAAACAACACAGACCTGTAAGACACTAGTTTTATTTTTTGTGTTAAAGCATTGCAACGTATTCACAGTGATTGTACAGAGGTACATCTGTCATCATTCTGTACTCCCTAGTGGCTCACCCCACCTCTTCTTCACACACACACACACAAACCTACCCACGTTGGGACAGAGCAGGCTCTCAGCAATTCCGCTCTATGCGGGATCCAGTCGAAAGCGTTGTTCTGTTGACAAGTGTTAATAGGAAAGACCCTTTTTTTTTTAAAGTTAAATGACCACTGCTGACCTCTGCGTGTCGCGTCTGCTTGCATACCGGACTTCAGTAAACAGTCAATTAATACATGGTCTCAGGTCTCGGTCCGCTGGGTAAGCACATGGTCAAGGAAGAGGTGGGGGGATGTGGTGCATTCTGGGTAGTGGGGCGCCAAACACAGGGAACAAGTTTTTAAAAGCGGAACTTCTGACGTAGACAAAATTTATATAGTCTCTATACAGTCTGTTACAGTCTTCAGAAAAAGGTCAACCAAATAAAAATATAAAATAAAACAAAACCAAAACACTGACCTTTCTTTACTTCCTGTAGATTTTTGGATTATTAAATATTAAATTAAAAATTTAATTTTTGAAAAAAAGTATTTCAGGCCTAACAAATAAAGTCAATAATACTTATGGTGGGAATATTTAAAAATAAAAAGTAGGCGCGTTGTCATTGACAACATCTTTCTACTAATTCCGGTATCCCCTACTTCCTTTAAGCTTTATGTAATTGAGGCCTTCTGGGATTTAGTCTTAGCTTTTATGCTAAAATATACACTCTCTCACTTAGATGCAATTTGTTTTTCTCATATTTAAATGTCACGCTCTTTATACTGTGACGCTGGCGTTGAATGGCGAATGCTGTTTTGTATTAAATATTTAACTTTAATCCACTAAAAAATCTGATATTGGAGATTTTCAGAATTTGGAGGAAAATCCATAAATAGCAAACATCCGGTGTATCCGGTTTATATTACACGTGAGAATTGATAAACTGTATATTTAAAAACGATATAATAATTTTATGCACTTATTTTAGCAGCGTAGAATCAAATTCATAAACTAAGAACATTTTACCGTGAAAAACTTTTAATACGATAATCTCCAATCTCAAATTCGGACAACAAAACGAAAGTGGAACTTGATCTTTTTTTCCCTCTATATGTTTCTATTGGTTTGACCTACTTTCTGTGTTCCCTCTCTATGTTTCTATTGTTTGAGTTCATTATTGACCCACTTTCTGTGTTCCCTCTATATGTTTTTTTATTGGTTTTAGTTCATTATTGACCTACTTTCTGTGTTCCCTCTATATGTTTGTATTGTTTGAGTTCATTATTGACCTACTTTCTGTGTTCCCTCTATATGTTTGTAATTGTTTGAGTTCATTATTGACCTACTTTCTGTGTTCCCTCTATATGTTTCTATTGTTTGCGTTCATTATTGACCTACTTTCTGTTTCTATCTTTCAGGTGGGTAAACATATTCAGTGTTTATTCAAAGAAAAAGACATCGCTGGCGGATACATCGAACTGGTCTCGGCTGTTAATGACAGGTGGAAGGTGGGCTTCAACAAAAAGGGGCGGAAGCTGAAAGGGCTTTTCCACCTCAAACCAAAAATACAAAACTGTTACATGTTTAAGAAGGTGCGCTGCACACGGTGCTCATGACGGCATGCTCCCCTGGGGCGCTGAACTGTGTCGTTATTTGTGCTTTTTGTCATTATATATATTAGTGAAGACTATGCCAGTGTTGTTGTTGACATGGCTGATTCATTCCTATCTACCTCCGACACTCGTATTGTCAAGGCTATGACGCTAGCACTGGTCGCTACTTTGTCATTTCGCTGTACGCATGACAGCAGCACTGGTCGCTACTATGTCATGACGCCGAATGTCTGTGTGGCCAAGCACATAAGTGTTTTTAGTCAAGCTGTATAATGTCCTTCAGGACAACATTGGTCTTCTGTGATACATTAAAAGGAAAGCCACTCGAAAAGTCACTGGACTAGACAGCCACTGAGAACGGTCTTTTTTCAAAGGACGAACATTGCTACCATAACTTCAGGTGTTACTTTACACACAAGCAAACAGTAAGACATTTGTATTTTCATGATGGTCAAATGAAGAGTTCAATTAAAGGGGAGAGCAGCATGGTCGTGCAGTCCACGAAATGTTCTTGGAAATAGCGACAGATTCAGTTTATAGAATGTAGATCTAGACGCGCGTATTTCATACTTGTTTATACTTGTGCTTTGAGTGTTTCAGACCTGGAGAGAAAGGGAACGTTCTGCTAATTTATGGGCGCTTGAAAGACGGGTGTGAGTGAACTGATTGTCACGTGTGCACTGACGACATGAAATATTTGCATTGGTGACGTGTGCATAGATTAGCTGTATAATTTTTATGATGGTATGTAATGTGTGATTGATAGTATGTAATGTGTGATAGATGGTATGCAATGTGCGTGTGAGATGGTATGTAATGCATGATTGATGGTGTATAACAAGTGATTTGTAACAAGGTCTGAATGGGTCCAAGAGTACTTATATATGATAGAAAAACGAACTGTTGGACTGTTATGTGATCAAAAAAAGAAAGACACTTTCAGAGTAGCAGACTATAGAGCTATACATTGGAACCAGAGGATATGTCTGATCAAGAATATAGTCATAATAAATACATATGTTATAGAAGATAACAATGTCATCCATTGGACTTGTGTGTAAGATAAGAGGAATCTCTTCTATTTGACACAGACTTCCGGTTCTGTGTCTTGTGGTTGGTCAAATTACAAATACTGAAAAGTCCTTAGCCTGTGCTTGGCAGGAGATGCAGACACTTTGTTTAAGTCGCTTGTAACCAAGCCTGGAAAATACGATCTTATAACATAACATTCAACATCATTGGTCATAAACATTGTAAGTTGTTATTGTAGTGCCTGCTTCGTGTATTAGACTCATGACCGTAGTTCCATTGTAAGAAACATTTTAATGAAAACCTATATTTAAACACACTTTGACCTTGACCCTCGTGGTACTGAAAACTAAGAGAACTCATTTGCATCTTAAGTCTCGCCTTAAATACAATGCGTTACAAAGTCCCAAAACTGAACCCATTATGTTTCGACGCCTATTCATTAGACACATTGAAAATAAAATCATCTTGCTCCAACAGCCTCCCCTACGTGCCTTTCTAAAACTCCGATATGTAGAGACAACTCTATATCATTTGAATGCCCTCACAACCTCTTTCTAGAGCAGTGCTGAAGCCACAGAATGGTTCAAATAGAAAAAAAAAGTGAAAGTTTCAATGTGTCCTTTTTTTTTTTCGTTTTGTTTCAAGTCTAAACATTCGGACTTTCGGTAACTACAGGCCAGTGTCTCTGCTGACCTGCATTGACCACTCTTAAAAATCTAGTCTCAGACGCAACGCTTTACGAAAAAAATAGTAGTAGAATTTCTAAGATATATGCCTTATATGCTGATGTTGATCATTGTCTCAAGTATTTGCCTCAGTGATTTTCGTAGTCTATTCCTTTGTGTCCGTATTTTGTTTTCTTCCTCCCACTTTCGAATTGAAAAGTTGGCAACAAAAGATGTTCGGTGAAGCCGAATTGTTCTATACGTTTGGACCTGCACACGTCTTTCTCCATTCAAAGCAGCCAACTTGTCCTATCTGTAGGAGCTTGTGGGGGGCACATGTTCACAGATATTGCTGAGCAATACTGAATCCAACTGTATGTATTGTTTGGTTCTGACAAGCTCATTATTCAGGAATAACTAATTGGCTATGTCAGGAACAAAGGCAGGAATGCAACTTGAGTTTACGAAATATTGAAAGTGAAAAAAAAAAAATTAAAGTTAAAAATAAAAACAAGAAAACTGCCTAATAATTACATGTCTGTCATTTTGTGAAAAGAAAAGGAAAACAGCCTCTCCAGACAGTGAAAACAAGTTTGTGTGTATCCTAAAGGATTATGGGATTTCAGGAGCACAACACGTGTCCAGGATTACGACAAAGCCCACCCCCCCTTTTCCTCTATCTACAATGAAGTTTCTCATCCCCACCCTTTTCAAACTTATGTCTGAAATGAAAGACTTTTTCGTCATTAGGCCATTCAGCTAAAAAATAGCTTTCATTTAGCCTAGTTTAGTTGCTTGAACCTGATTGCATTCTTGACCAACGCCCATATCTTTTTAATTTCCCATTTAGCATTTCCAACTTCATTCTGGCTTATTCTTTATACCCATTAATATCCATTTTATGTACACTTTACACATATATATATAAATTGAACTCCCTGCTTTCATAACACCATGATGTCATTTTATTTTAGTTCTTACTTTGGGTCTATAGATGTTAGTAAATAGTGTGCGCCTTAGACATTGTAGTAAATATGTTATCATTTACCTTAGACAACATGAGAATCATTATAAATATTGATATTCACTATTCATTCGGCCAGTGTCCATCATTATAATTGACCACCATGATCACATTGACACCATTACCTACTGAATGTTACACTCACACACAAAGTTGCACAACTTAAGGATACAACATATGGGCACAATACACCCGAAGGTTACAGCTGGAACTTACATGTTGTAGAAATACCAAACTTTCCATAGTCAAAAGAAAAATATTTTTTTGTCCAGATACTGCTATGGGGATCCTAAAATTAAAAACAAAGGCTCGAACTTAAACCGATTGGTTTCAAATCGCTACATATCACACTCACCATTTTGTTATTGTTGTTTATTATTGTATTGTTTGACCTTTGAGTCTTGTCGCCATCAAAGGCGAATCCTCCCCCCTCCCCTCTCACAGTCCCTACAAACTCTGACAGAATATTTGGTTGTTGATTATGAGCTTATGTTTCTAAATACTATAAACTTCTTTGACACCTCTGTATATGGAAGTGTAAATACGCCGTATATGGTCTGGTATTTAGTATTTAATCTATCGTGAAATATTTTTGTTTTTGGTTTTTTTTAGAAACAGTGTTATGAAACATGTACAAAGCTATTTATAAACGTATACATATATTATAATATATTTAACTCACGGACATAGCAGCGCATACACAAACACGCACACACAGACATGATGTAAATAACTTAAAGGCGAACGTTGTTAAAATGGCATTTTTTTTTTCAATTTACCAAAATGTTGCTTTGTATAAATAATGTTTCAAACCAGACATTTGTACGTATTCTTCTATCATTGTATTATCTCTTCATGAAGATGTATTCGGTCTTATTGTATATATACATATATATTTATATTTTGTTGGCTTTACTTAAAGCTGTTCTGCTAAGTGTTTTCTCATTTCAAACGTACAGTTGTAAACAGCTCCACCTTGGTACGACTAAAATGTGACTCTTAACCCCCTTCCCCCCCCAACACTCATCTTATCCCCCAGGGCTCCAGCATGTGTATACAGCATTGGTTCTGTAAGGTCCCCCCGTCATATTTTATCCCCCATGTATCGTCTCCTTGTAGGCCTATCAGTATAAGAAGACTTGGTAAGCTGTATCGTTTGTCATAAATCTGTGGCTTGTCATAAGACATAGTGATCTTAGCAAAGTGGGAGAAATATGACTTTTTAAGGAATGCCTTCCACCCCCATCCCCTTTCCATTTATATAAATATAGATCAACTCTATTGATGTAGTCAATATTCTGTGTCCCTACCTGGTCATTGTAGATTCGCTTCCAGTAGCCGTATTGTGTACTATGATTTTCTCAAAGTGTAGCCTATATAAACCTTACCATTTTATTGTATAGAGGTTTGTGAAGAAACAAAATCCAACATACTAAACATCTTTGCAAGTTTCATCAACTGAAAATATTTTTCCAAAGATTTACTACCAATTAGGTACTTTTCCTTCTAAAAAATTGATATTCCTTTCCATTTAGATATGAAAAAAAATATTAAAATATTTCTAAATATGTAGCAAAAGTTAAGAAATGTAAAATTTCCATCTATTCTCGAAAAAGTTAATTAACCTAGATTGCCTGACTCTGGATCTTCTATTTCGAATTTTAAAAATATACACTTAGCTAAATTGTAGGAAATTTACAATTATGAACTGAATCTATTAGCTAGTTCTATTGTTACGCAAGAAGCTAAATTTTGAGCTTCCGAATTCCTGCACATTAAGTTGTTCGGCTAGATCTAGATCTTTCTATGATTTACTAGTCCAAGATTTAAAGCCACTTAGACCTGTGTGTCACCGTTGAAGACAATTTCTGTTTTGTCGTCTCAGCATTTGTTGGCTGACTCTTGAAGTCACCATTCCAGGTCTCATGTGCTTGTTGTTGTTTTTTTTCTCCTCTTTGTCAAATTTCTCTTCAAAAAAAAAATCGATCTGTTTCGAAGCGCCCATAGCCGTATGTTAGTTCAGGGACACTTGGCAGTGTGTTCAACAAGTGTGTCACTTACATGTGTGTTGTGTGTTGAAGAGACACGTGGCAATAGACCAGTATGTTTGTAACAGACTGCTTATATCTATCTTTAAGTTTGTTGTACATAATACACACAGTTTGCCCACGTGCCCCACCCCATTTTTGTCGCAAACCAAAGAAATGTAATTTATTACAAGGGTTATTTTCTAAGTAATTAATTACAATGGTTATTTTCTAAGTAATTTATTACAAGGGTTGTTTTCTAAGTAATTTATTACAAGGGTT
>JADKLZ010032864.1:0-12774 GCA_021533235.1 Biomphalaria straminea
GAAATATTTACGAGTTACCTCCCCACATGTAAGTAAATACACCACGTGTCTTGCCTGATGCAGGTTTCCTTTGCAGATCAACACACATACACGCACAAACACGCACACGCGCACACACAAATGGCTTTTGAAATGGAGGGAAATCAGATTAAAAAAAGTGTTTGCACAAATCGTCTTTTGTTATAGTTGTTATAGTCTTAGCCCCCCCCGTACCCCTTCTTTATTTTGAAAGGGGAAAATCCAGGTTTAGACATTTTAAAAAATAATTAAATTTTGTTCCAATTGTTTGTACATGTTTTAATTTTTGTTCTTCAGTTATTCATGAAAGTTTTTGTTGTAACCAGTTTTCTGCTAGATGTAGTAAAGAAAACTCGAACTGCCTTTCCATCCCTTCTATACCAAGTTACTGTAGCATAATTTAAAAACGAACGCCTTACGTATTTAATAAATAGATCCACTTACTTTTATAACAGTAAATTCTGTGTTTGGATATTTGTATTCTTGTTAGTTTGACAGCAATCAATTTATTTTTATTCTGATGCGCATGAAAGTAAAATGGCTCAAAATGATCTCATAAAGAACCAGGTAGTTCTATAAATAATGTTAGGGGAGGTAAATGGATACACATTATCAATTACATAAAAATGGTGATAAGGCTTGAAATAATTAGCATGAGAAAAAACAACAACAAAACATTATATGTCTAATATATTTTCAGCTTTAAGCCAAAAGTATGAACGATTTTGTAACATTAATCTCTTATTTGTTATTGCTAAAATTTAGTTCACGTTGTTTTCGGTCTTAGGCTATTAAAAAAAAAAAATTAAGCTTCGCATAAGTACAACGTACCATAACGGAAGAGTGACTAGCTCTACGCACACACCGATTGTGTAGCACAGTAACAGTTCTTTTAATAATCAAAGTTAAGACATAAATCCATTCTCCTTCTAGCTCTTCTTGTAAGCAAATTTCACTCTCTAATAGTACATCCCGGTGAGCAGAACTTTTGATTCTGGCCAGGTTACAAATAGATTATCTACAGAATGCTAAGGTAAACTGTATCTGATGTTGAATCAACACATCCCTTTTTGGTTTACAGTTGGGGGGGGGGGGGGGATTGGAAAAAAAAATTAACCCCCCCCCCCTGCTTAGCTTTACTATAGAAAATGTAAACACATTAAGGTAAACATTACATTTCATGTTAATAATTCCCAATCAAATTAGATGTAGAAGAAGTTCCATTTTTAGAACTATTTTATGAGGACGAATCTAAAACGAGCAAAGCCTCTTAGAAAGTTCCGGTTTAGCAGTTAGAAGAGTTTACATTCACAACGTGTGTACTTATCAAGTGTACAATATTATAAGGCTGTTTTCAGCACTTGAAACTTGAATCTAATTTGAACAATATTCTAAAGCAAACTCAAACCATTATGAATTAAGTTGAATGATAAATACAACCACTTGGGGATGTGTTACCGACTATGATAAGGGGGGGGGGGGGAAATATGTGAAAAAAAAAGCGTGCAAATTTTTTTCCTGTTAATTAAATTAAAAAAAAAGATTTTTATGGACCCAAGAAAATTTAAACCGCATACTAACACAAATACCATCAACATGGCAGTCCGTAGCAATAAAAGACAGAAATTTTCCAGACTACAGGACATTCATCCTTTAAGACATCCGAATACCCGTTGTAATGTCCGCTGTCTGAATTCATTATAGGTTTGTGTGTTTAATTAGCAGTTTTTCATTGGCATGAATTTTTTTTTTTAATATTGCTACTAAAAAAGGTGGTACAAATTAAAGCTTGATATACTGCGTTTGTCTACACAAATACAGTGGCATGATACTTACAGAAATGAGAGAAAGGATGATGTTTCTATGAAAATGTGAAATTAACTCTCTGTGAGTTAGTGGCAGTGCAGCAAAGTGTATAATTATTGTAGACTTTCCATGTTGATAAAAAATAAAGTGATTGAACTGTACTCTATAATCGGTTAATAACGGCATATTTAAGTAAAGGGGAGGCAATTCGTGAACTTGATGTGAATATTAAAAATTCATAAAATATGTAGCCTACGAAGGTTGACACTAAACAGGAAAATTTAATATCTGCACTATGGATTATGTTTTTTTTTAATTTTTTTTTTCTAAATTTGTTAATTTTTTTTTACTATGACCTCCTTGGTTTTGTGAGTCCTCCATTTTGAAAACTTCTATGCTATCGGTGGTAAACTACACGAAAACTTAAATTGTCCTCCTACATATAGATCTAGCCCCTTATGAATTCTCAATATTAATATATAAAGATTTGTAATGTACTCTACGTTCTCCAAACATCTCACATGATTACTCTGCTTGTAACTTTTGCAAAGCCTTTTCTGACTCGTCCACTTCGAATCATAGTTTTAGTACTTCAAACGAGAGTGACCTTTTGAAATGTTTATAAGTTAACAACAATATCTTCCTTATAAATAAGTGATAAACATGACGTGTATGAGCTGGAATTAAAAAGCATATCAGAATGTACGTTTCAGTTGTCAGTATCAGACACACGCACACAGACACGGTCGTTTCAAACACATATATTTCTTCAGGTTGAACTGCAAGACTGTAAGGGGCCTGTATAGGACTATCTGATGGAAGCTAGAGCTATGCTAAAGCTTTGAACAAAGTTTAATAATGTCGACCATGGGAAGTTTACTGTGCTTTATCTAAGAGCTGGGATTTTCTGCTGGGGTTTTATATGTAATGGAGCGGAGGAATTGTGAATATATAATATTTACACCAGATTTTATTAAATTCATACATCTTTACTATTTTTACTAGCTGAACTGTGAATGGACCTTGTTTTTAATGAATATAAAAACTGAATAAAGGTTAGCTCATGAGATATAAAGTGAAAATAACCCTTGAGAGATTATGGGCACGACATAGCCTAAATCGTGCCGATATGCCAAAAACATTAGGAGGGGGCGTTAATTTGTTTGTTTGCAAGTAAATGTGTAGATGCACGTCTTAGTAAAGGGGGGCTGAGTGGTGAAGCGCTTGTCTATTGATACTAATGTCCCTGGGTTTGAATCCCAGTGAAGAGTGGGATATTGAATTTCGTGATGTTAGGGTGCCCCTGACTCCACCCCCAACTCTTTTGAGTATCGGACTTCAAGATGGGGAAAGTAAAGGCGGTTGGTCGTTGTGCTCGACACGTGATACCCTGCTCGTTAACCGTTGGCCAAAGAAACATGACCTTAACATCATTTATTATATAGAAGAACCTGAAGAAATATAGATCTGTAAGGGAACTTTACTCTTTTTTTAAATTAAATAACATGGAAAATGAATGGAACAAAGTTAATACCGTTTTTTTTAAAGCTTTCCAGTATGCCATGGCTAGTCATGGAGGATAAAACAAAGAATCTAAATTGTTTATATATAGATATGCATTATGATATTGACTTCACTTAAGTCGAAGATCTATATTTCATCTTTCATGTAGCATTATTTGACTTGCGATGATTCCATTCATACTAGGAAACATGATTCATAGACTTGGTCCCATGTTAAAACCATTTCACCCACGGCCACACACATAACGCTATGTATGTGCTAATTCGCTTTCTGCTGTGAGCTGTTGCGTGATGAGGCATTCTGGGTAAGTCAATAGGAAGTGAACATTGCATAGCCCCCGGGGAGAACGGCCTCTATTGTTTTCTTGCACGGCTTCGACCAGGCCATAACATATTGAATGATAGGGACAGACAACTCGTGCTATAAATATTAGTTTTCTTGTGTTTTTTTTTCTGGAGATAGGGGTCGTAATAGATTGATGTATGATTCATCTACGATAGCGCATGTCTGGAAGTTTATATTCTGATGATCAGTTTTTCAATGATGAATCAGGGAAGAAGTCTACTACTGTGCTTTAAGGGTAGGGGGGTGTTGCATAATGGCAGAAGTGCACGTTCGGTTTAAGTTTACACTCGCTGCCATAAGTTCAAATAAGCGGATTGGACACGTATAATCTGCATAGGATTAAGTTTAATAGCGATACTATTGAAAGTGTACATATCTCGTTCGGTTTCACATGTCTAGTGACTAGACTACTGCCATTTCCACGTGACAAGTTCCTTACATTTCGTTTAAATTGCAACGCTTTCGTAGTTTACACGTAGTCTAACCCACTTCCATTTCATTCCTCCCTCCATTTTCAAATTTACCCAGAAATCACCTTTATCACTTTTGATTTCTCGATACGTCCGGGGAGTGTGTGTGTGTGGGGGGGGGGAGGAGATAAGCGCCGATGACGTAAGTACCGTATAGATCAGTGACGTCACTGATGTTGTTGACCTAGAATGCTAAACTACTATTGACTCGGGTACTGTGTCCCTCACCCCGCGCCCCCAACTGTTTCTGTAAATGTCAAGCATAATAACTAACCTGTTGAGGCTGGCGGATGCGGAATCGAATCATAAAAAAAAAAGAAAAAAAAAAAAAGAAGATGGCAGTAGATGCCGGAATGTTGCCAGGTAACGCTCATTGAAATAAGGCTCTAAACTCTATAAACAATAAATTTTGTAAGTAATAATTTAATTTTTACGAAAGAAATCCTGATTGTAATAGAATTATATTTACTCGTTTGTAGTCCCCTTCGGTTGATCTTTAAAGTCGGTCTTGGGATGAGCCAAATGTCAGTTCAGTCTTTCAGCTGGGTGGTTCAGGGTTTAAAATCTTACTTTCTTTGACTTGTTCTTTAAGTATGCAAGTGAACTCTCATGAGACTAGAATATTGGTGTCATCCTAATGGTATCGTCTTGCTGAAATTTCAACTACCGTTAAAGGAGAACTTATAGAGCCTTACCGAAAATTTAGGAAGAAAGGAAAAAAAAAATACAACTAAGAAACAGTGCCATGACTTTTACGTGTTGAATGTGGGTGTAGAAGCATAGGCAATAATAACGTGTGTGTGTGGCTGAATACAACAACAACTTGTGTGTGTGTGGCTGAATACAACAACAACTTGTGTGTGTGTGTGGCTGAATACAACAACAACTTGTGTTTGGGTGAATATAACAATAACTTTTTTTATTGTGGCTGAATACAACAATAATTTTACTAGTAAATTACTAAGTTCCTTCAAAGTTACGCCCTACGTCTCTCTATGTGTTAGTCAAGTCATGTATGTTACTTGGAGGCGTTAACTCTACTCAGTCATTGCTTTTCTGGGCTGATTCAGGCAACCCATTCCACGTTCTAATGAAAGTAGAGAAGAGCAGTTTGTGATCATTATAGTCCTAGCAACGGAATAAGAAATGATCTTTTATCTTCGTTTCTTTCTGATTAAGTTTAGGTTTTTGTATTTGTGAGTCATAACTCAGTGTTTTATGAATAATAAACTGATATGTTCTTGTTTCATGTGTACACAATTCTTTTAAAAAAATGAATGCCTTGATTTTTTTTTAAACATTTTCTCAATATGGGATGTTCCATGATAATCTTTGACTTATTAAACCACCTAGATATTTTAAGTTTTCCTGTAAGTTGTTGGTTAATCTCATTGTTTTACAAACTTCCCATTAATGCCATGATACTAATGGTTATGCTCATTTGCTGGACTATTTAGCTGTGGCAATTGTTTACATTGTAATGTTTTCTCAGTTTACATGATCATATTACATGTAGGCCAATGCTAATTGTACCGAAGTACCCATTTCTGTCTTCATTTTAGCTCCATTTTGAAATCCTCCGAAAATCGTATTCAATCTACACATTTTACTTTATAAAAAATAAAATAGTAAAAGACTTATTCCTCACTACGTACATACATAAATATATACCAGCATGCATACATATATACCTACATAGATACATAAATACATATATACCTACACACATACCTACATACAAACGTACATACATATATAGATTTACACGTGGTACCATCAATAACAAGCCATATAATTGCACTATTAATGTTGTATTATATGTCTCGTGCAAAATACAATAAATAGATTGGCCACGTTGGCAGAAGATGAAGGTTCTCAAGGCTTCCATTGTTGGTGTTCACCATCCCAACTGAAGATTACACCCTTCCTGACCAGCCTAAACTTCTATGTTCGGTCATATCCAGGGCACACGCACTCAAATTGGAACAAATGTAATACATTCAGAATATAGCCTAGTCTTTATAACAACCTTTTTTTTGTTGTGATTAAAATTAAATGAAATCCACTATCACAGCATCGGCCATTTTCTCTTCCTTCGTCCTGGTCACTTTGTGTTTTTATCAGCCTTTTGCTTTTAGCTAGTGTTGGGATAACGAAAGTCCTCTTTGTTCCAATATTTTCTGTATCAGCATGGAGTCGAGGACCTTGTCCATGATGTATTTGGTGTTAATCTGGCTGTGACATAAACTTCCTAGAGTTGATAGACTAGTGGTTATTATTTTTATTATTATTAGTTTGTTTTTTTATTCAAGAGTAGCTACTGGTTCTGTGAGTAGAGTCCTTGACACTACGGTGCCTGATAAAAAGATATTGGTCTCCTGTTTTAAGGCTGTGTAAATATGGCCAGTGTTGTTTTCTTTCTCATAAACTTGGTATCTGATGCTCACTAGGCAACGAATGGCCATAAAGTCTTTGTTGAATTTATATTCACCACTTCAATGTCGCAGCTTTGTAAGAAGTAAAAGCCTCGTTCATAAACTTTATGTTTTCATAATTGCTGGGGAGGTGCGCAGTTTTAGAACCCTTGATTTCCACCGGATTTGATCGAGATGCTCTGTATTTTGCTGTAGCCTTGGCTCTTGAAGAAACTTCTACGTTGCGATAAAGTGCTCGTAATTCTCCCCCCTCCCCCCCCCCTCTATATCTGCTCACACCCATATGAATTTGTATTCGATTGGAAATGTGGGTGAGGTGGATGTGTTTGCTTCCTTTCTGACATTTATATGCATGTCATTGTCATAATGGACACTTATCTGACAGTGTGGCAGTCAAGTTGTCATCTACCGTGTCGTCTAGTGTCACTTGCAGTGCTGCACTCGTGTTGCCTCGTGACACGCTTCCCACGAGCATGTGTATGTGTGCTGTGTAATGTGTATATGTGCTGTTTGTGTGATGTTTATGTGCAATGTGTATGTGCTGTTTGAGATTTGTATGGGCTGTATGTGATATGTTCTGTGTGTGATGTGCATGTGCTGTACATGTGTAATGTGTGTGTGTTGTGTGCATGATATGTATGTGTAATTGTGTCTAAGCAAAAGATGATCACGTGACATATTTACAGTTAATTAATATTTGAAAAGATTGGTGAACCCGTGTTAAAAACAACAACGTTTTTGCTTGACTTCGTTTTTACTTTAGTACACTTGGGACTAAAGTGTTTTCAAATACTATTAATTCCTTTCGAGACTTCTAGCATTTCAAAAGAAAAAAAAATTGAACCTAATTAAATAAAGTGTTAAGTTAAAAAAAAATCTGCCAAGACTGGAACAATGTATTGAATAGGAAGTCTGCTTTGAGGGAGTTAGATCTACTAGCCTCATACAAACAGAAAGATCTACACCAAAAATCGATACCAGAAGTTTCTATCATAAGCCGAAGAAACATTATTTTTTTTATTTCTAAACAACCTACACAATATCTATCTTATTTGGAAATATGTTGTTATGCTCTTGAACAGAGTTAAACGTTGTAGAAAAGAGCTAGTTTGTAGGATTCTTGTATGTTTGGCTACTTTATTGTACTGCTATATATAAATCAAAGTGAGTTTGCAATAGACACTGGTTCATGTTTGAGAAGAACAAATAACTCTAATAGTGCAAACTTTTAAATACCTGGGTACTATTCTAGACAATAAATTAAATTTTACAGCAAATACAGATTATATCATCAAAAAAGGGCAGCAAAGATTACGATTACTGAGAAAACTGTCCTCTTTTAATATTAGCGAAAAGGCCTTGGCTATGTTTTATCACGCTCACATCGGCAATATTTTACATTTCAATATCACTGCCTGGTATGGTAATCTAAGCACTAAGAATAAAAATAAACTCCAGAGAATCCTAAATGCTGCTGGTAAAGTCATTGGCAAAAAACAAACCCCATTAGGGCAGCTGTTTGAGGCAAACATCCTCACAAAATCTAAGAAGATTCTAGAAATAAAAAATCACCCTTTGGGTCAGGATTTTGTTATTTTACCATCACAAAAAAGATACAAGACACCGATAGCAAAGACAAACAAACACAAAAACTCTTTTGTTCCTCTGGCAATCAGATCATTAAATAGAACCAATCTAATGTAAACTTTTCATATGTAAATTGTGAGTGAGTCTGGTGTGAATGTACATTTTTTAAAATAATGTTTTGTTTTGTATAATGCACAAATTGTAAGACAAATTTCCTTACGGACAATAAAGATTATTATTATTATTATAAATCAATTCTAAAATCATATATAGTGTAGTACAAGAAACAAACTGTTTTCTGTACATTTTTTTTACAAAGCCTTAAAGTTAATGAATTAATGATGTCCATGTAAACAAGAGAGACCAAAAAAGCACACGTTTCGCTACTTATAAGCTGTATCATATACCAAAAAAAAACAATGCCAACTACATAACAATAAGCCACCATAAAAGCTTTTGCCAGAAGGACTATCGAATTACTTTTTTCTCTTGTTTTTTACTTCCATTCTTGCAGTTGTAAGTCTGATTTCCCCCTCCATCGATCTCTCCAATTGTTGCGTCTTATCCCGCCTCGCTCCCTCCTCGTCACTTGCTGTCTCTCTCCAACCTGTTGCTGTGTCAAGTGTGCCACGCCCTGCCATCAAGTCATAAGTAGGACAAGACAGGCAGCACTGATCTATATACAGTGCCACACATCTTTTCAATTTCTGCTGACTTGGACTTTATTTTTTTTAGTTTTTGCTACTTCGAATCGCCATTTTCCACATTAGCTTGTTACTTTTTTTTTTTATATGTCTGAGGTATTTAAATGTGTAGGCTACAATAAAAAAAAAAAAACAAACATTTATTAGCAAGTGGATGTGTGGAATGTCTTTCAAAGGTCCCGGGTTCGAATCCTGCCCTCCACCACACCCCGTCGTCCTACGGGAGGTTTATACTAGGACGTAATTATCTTCAAAACCTGATGCGACACCTGAAACCTGTAAAATATTTTACAAAACAAATTTATTCTGAAATACTGTATCGTCTATCAGAACTCTATCAGCTTCGCACTAGAGAAATTATAAAAATAACGGCATAAACTGTGAACGAGCACCTAACGTCAACCTTGTCAGCACTTTGAAAAAAACAATAAATGAGCTAAACATCTTGTAGTTTCCCTTCTTGTAAGTCCTACTCTTGGATCTCACTTACCTATACTAGAGACATGTGTGAGTTTACAAGACTGCGCACTTACCATAAAAGTAACTTTAATTACAATGTACGATCTGTAACGTTCAGCACCAGTACACGAGTTTGTGCGACGCACAGCACTGTATTCTGGGATACAAAGTCAGGGTGGGGCTTCACATGACTATAGATTGACACTCTACCAACCAATCAAAAAACGTCGATTGTGCAGATTTTTGTTTTCTAAACATTGATTATAATTTTGACTAAAATTGTTTGCAGTCGTTATCAACTTAATTCTGTTTCGCTCCCAACCTCTTCCGCCCCCGTCCTCTTTTTAAATAAAACAAATTAAAGCTTGTAGAACATCAAACAAGGTAGGGTACCCTTATCTGACCTGGCAGATATAACGGTATTTGTTCCTATGGCCGATGGTAAAGAGGGTGTCATGTAAGCTCTATCATGTGACTTGTTGATCATCCTCATTTACATACTTTGAATATTTTGATTTTAAACTAGAGAATTACATTGCATGAAAAGATCTTTTGTAAATCTTATTTTAGGGCAGCTTCTCTCCAAATGTTGGGCGCGACAAAAAATCTGTTGTATTTTCTTTGCGGATAGATCCATTTTTGGAGAGTTTATATAGTAAAGATAACATATACCAATGTTTAGTGAATAAAATATTATTAAATGATTAAATTGAGTGACGTCGTATCCTTTTCCAAGTATGCAGATTTCGAGAGACGTGTCTGCAACAAGATCAACCCCACAACAAAGCCATTTTAAAGAAGCCATTTCAGTACATCTTTGCCTCTGCGATTCTACCCGTCTTTCTTAAGTCAGAACTCTCGAATTTCCTCCGAGCGCCTGTTATCGTTCTTTTGGGCGTCTTTTGCGCGAACAAAAATCTGCAGGACATGTATCTGAACAGTAGGATGATCATAACGACAAACGTTCATGCTCTATCGCCTCTATCTCTTTAGCTCATGAGTATCGGCCCTTTCTCGCCACTTCTATAATGGAACTCTATTTGACTTGAGCTATCTTGAAGCTCGAGAATGCAGGAAAACGCTTAGGCTCTGCCATGTGTACCGCTCGTGAAGCTTTCAACGCCGCCACAGACCTCTCTAGCTGGAGTAGGGGACGCAAGCGTTGCTTGAAAAAAGTTTGACAAACACTGATTCAGTGCCCATTAGTTTTTTCATATTTCGAGAATCCTTGCTGCCTGTATCTATGATGATAAGTCTGAAAAGCTGATTTGTATCTAAAACACGATGCTTAGCGCAAGCCTAATTTGTTTTTGGTTTAAGTGGGCTCCACTTGTAAAAGGTTTGAGAAACTCTGCTTTAGGGCCGATTAGTTTTTCATCTTTGGAGAATCCTTGTTGTCTGCATAAAACTCTATAATGATAAGTCAGCAAAGCCAAGTTATTGATTTATATCTAGAACAAGATGCTTGGGTTCCGAGATCGTATAGAAAGAGAGAGAAAGAGGAGAGGGAGAGAGAGAGTGTCTGTGTGTGTGTGTGTATGAGTAAGAGTGAGAGAAAGAAAATAAGATAGCTCCAGCGAATATTGAAATGCTTTAAGTTCAGAAACTGTAATACTAGATCCCTGGCTTAACTGACAATTACTCGTGTACATTTCTTTGTCTGTTTGAAACTGTAACCCCGAACAGGCAGTGGCGGCGTCAACTGATTATTTAAGGTTGGCCTACACATAAAGTAAAAGAGCTTTGAAATTAAGGGCCCGATGTTTATTATTAATTTATTTTTAAAATAGTAGTTACACATTTCCTTCGATGTATAAATATGCAGTTCGGAAAGCCGCTAACAACTGCCCACCTCTTGAGTGTTGAAGTGGCCGACCCTGTATGCATCTATTTCCGATATTTTTGTTGTGATTGTGACCAACTTTATGCACACTTGTAAAGTAACCATCGCCTATGTTGTTCATAGAAATGACAGTTTCTACCAAAGCTCAACACTGTTCCGCGTCCCGCTCTACTGGAACATCTTTGTCAACTAATCTTTGTGTTGTTCCTCCACAGCTATGCAATCACCGATGATGCCTACAGATCGATGCGAGATAAGAACCTGGACCAGTGTATCATCATATCAGGCGAGAGTGGTGCCGGAAAGACGGGTAATTATTTCCCTTTGGCAAACAAAAGGACTTATTGTCTAAACACTTTTGTGTTGTTGTTTTTCATCTGAGATATAAATCTTTCACGAGACCAGAAGGGGGCTTTTATGACACAATTGTTTTGATGATTTTATCCCTCCCCCTTTTTCTCCCCCTCCCTCTATAAATACAAGAAATATAATAGCAAAAAAAAAAAAAAATTGTGTTCATGCAAGCTAGACATATTTTCACTAATCATAAATTTGTAAACTTGTGCACTTTTTGGTTGAATTTCTTTTAATATCCTTTTCACTGGCCCTACTTATAAAAATCATATTTTGTTTGAAGAGATTACAGATTAAAGTCTTATAAATATTTCAAAATTAAAATATGTGAAATTTTCAAATTCAATCCCTTATAATGTTATCTGATCCTAGTCTAGTCCTCAATAAATGTTCATACTATTTGTTAGTTAACCCTTAACTGTCTAATATGGTCATACCTTGTACACTTAACCTAAGTCTCATACTG
This sequence comes from Biomphalaria straminea, assembly GCA_021533235.1. Lineage (NCBI taxonomy): Eukaryota > Metazoa > Mollusca > Gastropoda > Planorbidae > Biomphalaria > Biomphalaria straminea. The sequence goes on from JADKLZ010032864.1 coordinate 12,012, forward strand.
ATCATCAAACAAAATTTCAAAACATATAGAATGCTTCATATAGTCACTACTGTCCATCTGTTTCCAAACCACACAGAGGCCAGTAAAGTTATTATGCAGTATGTTGCTGAGGTGTCAGGCAAGGGGCAAGACATAGATAGGGTTAAGGAGCAGTTGTTGCAGTCAAATCCAGTTTTAGAAGGTAATTTTTTTGTTATTAAAAAACTCTTTGTTGTTATCCTTTTTGTTTTATTTTTTGTGAGGTTAAATTGCTCTTACCAAGTGTTTAGCAGAAGTGTGAAGAAATGAAAATACTTGCACTTTTATATACAAATATTTGTTTCACTAATTCACTTATTTTGTGCTGTAAAAATAGATGCCACATTTCTACTGTCAACATAAGAAAAATTTGGATTATTTATTTAAAAAATATATTATTTCATTAAAAGTTGTCACCTTTATTCTATCCTGAACAATAACCTTCATTTTGAGCTCAATTCTATGCTGATATTTTTTAGGGTTTCAATCTTGGTGAATCACATGAAACAACAATTTGTTTGGGGGAATTTCCACCCATCTTTGAATGATCAACACCAAAAAAATACAGTTATACCGTTTTGAGTGATAAATTCCTATTCAATAGATCTAGTTTTAATCCTTATGGGGGAAACACTGTAATATTATAATATGATATATAATACTATAATATGATATATAATACTATAATATGATATATGATAATATAATATGATATATAATAATATAATATGATATATAATAATAT
>JADKLZ010032869.1:0-10318 GCA_021533235.1 Biomphalaria straminea
ACACTGCTAATAATTAAATTCACCAATAGTACTCAGTAGTAAAAGCTCAAAGAAATTTATTGACTAAATTATTATCAAAATACTCTATACACATTCTTAATGGTTTCATTACAATAAGGTTTACCAGCTGGAGTGTCAATGAATTTACTGAGTCTATTACCTCTAGAAAATTAATCTTAAAGATTTAGAATTTAGGAAATAAGAATCGCAAATGAATTGTGGGGCAGCTACTTTGACATAAGATGAATTTTAAAAGGTACAAGTACTCATTCCTTCCTTAATGTTATATCCAATCCCCTACCCCCAATACCCTTGATATAAGTTAAGAAATTTAAATAATTATTTATCCACTAAATGAGTGCTAATTGTTCTTTGAATTCTTACTCAGCTCTGACATAGTCAAAACAATTGCCTCTGCTTTGGACATCCAGACATTCTCAGACAAAGAAAAGGACAAGGTCGTATCTGCCGTGGGAGCCCTGTGACCTGAGGATGTCAATATCAAAACATAACAAAAAAATATTAGACAAAGAAAACAAGTTTGGTGGACATGAATTGTGTAGGGTAGACTTGTTTCCCCCCCCCCCCAAAAAAAAAGATTTTCAACTAGAATGAGGGGGGCTCAATGGTATTGCTAAGAGAAACAAAAAAATTGCTTGTTATGTCACATTTTTATAACATAAGTTAAATATAGAGAAAATGTACCATAATATTTGGGTATATAATTTAACCTTTAAAAGGACACCCCTCAAATAAAACTATTAATTATTTAATAACCACAATGTTAGTAGTATGTAGAATATAGGATTTACAAATAAGAATAGCAAGAAAAAGATTTGCAAATGATTAATAAGGAATTGTGAGATAAGATACAGTTCTGCTTTTGTCTAGAATATGTACCGTAAAAGTTAGTCAAGTGTACATATTTATGTTGTAAGAAAGAATGCATGTAATCAAATAGTGATTCTAAAACAATCAAGGAATATTGTTTCTTATATGGAACAAAATGCAATGAATGAGTAAAATTAATATAGTGTCACTCATTCATTTTATGTGAAACTAATGAAACCAACATAAGGGGAAGTCATAGCTTTAGTTACAAGTCATATGAATGAAAATTTAAACTAAGACTTACATCAATGATTGTGTATGTTTGAGTCTCATACTTAGAACTACTGTATATACCAGACTCAGACAAGGGTAAATCAGATGAGGTGAGTCAAGGATCAAAGATTCTTTCGATTCAGTCTGGTAAATTTATTCAATGCTTCTAGATTGGCTTAACAAATCAATTTCAAGTGAATTTAATAATGTGATTTAAATATAAGATTATCTAAGATTGTTGGATCATTGACTGTTAGGAATTTCTATTCATGGATTGTTTCTGTGATTCATTTCTTTCAAAGCTGTGTCATGTTGAGATGAGGAAAAAAATCCTGCTCATTTTATGATCACAACCATAGATAGACACTAATCCAGCATAACACAGCACAACAAATGACCCAACTCCAATTCAACAATATAAAAAAAATGTCCAATACCAGCTGGGGCTATCTTCTTTAAGCATCTCTCCACACACAGTTCAACTGGTAGACCTTCACTGACCAACCTGGCAACAGCATACACCTGAACATTGCATGAACAAAAAAGAAAATAATAAGCCTACATAAAGTGAAGTTAATATTTTTTTTTTCAGTTTCAAGGTGACAATATGTGTCATAAAAATATCTTCTAAGTGTTGTCTTTTAAGTTTTGATGTCTACAGATGTTTAACTTGCTAGACCAGTCATTAATAGTTAGCTTTTAAAATACCATTTGATTTCATCAGAAAATTTTTATTAATTTATTACAACAGTGCTTGAACAAGATATTCAACTTGACTTTAGTGCAATACTGAGCTTAAAGATTTTTAAAGCAACAATGAAACAGACTAGTTAGCACTGTAGCTGCTAATTACAAAGTACTGACTTACTATGATCACTTTTCTGATGTTTTCACACACAGGAATGTACAACATAGGTTTTGGGCACGGTCCAGTAGCCAGTGCTTGATTGATCCACCCAAGGACAGTTGGGGCCTCTGATGGGAAGATCTGTGGGTACTGCATTTTACTGAGGTCCTCTTTGGACAGAGAATAAATGATACTGTTTGTTAAAAAAGTTTTAATTTTTTAGGCTCAAAGATGTAAAATAAATAGGATTGTTCAACAAAGATACAAAATTATACCAATGATGTGTAAACTCTCAATGAAAAAAAAACACATCTGCTGCTAATAAAAATACTGAGAAGAGCTGTTTACCTTCTGTCACCTGACTAACATCATCAATCTTCTCAAACAAATGTGGGAAGTCTCTCCGATAGCAGTCCGTGTAGCTGTCACACTTCAAGTCACTAATAGAGCAAACAATAGATATTATAACTCCAATCAACTTAATCCACTTGAAAGAAAACAAAAAATATTTGAAATTTTATTCTCTTGCCTGAGACAATTGTATTTAGTTGTGATATTGTGTTTTTTAGCTTTTAAAAGATCTGATATGTTATATATATATATGTTTCATTTTCAATGTGTTTTTACCAAAAATCATGTTTTTAAAGAGTATGGGGCTAAAAAGGCTCTATTTTCTTTAGCTTAATGTTCTGGATGGTAATGACATGGGATAATGAGCTTAGGACAATCATTTTATATGTTTTAGAAATGATATATCTTAAATTTATAGAAAATTTGAATGTCTATCTTCAAAAGTACACTTATTTCATTTAAATCACAAAATATTACCTAGATCTAGTACTAATGCGAACTGTCCACAGAAGTAAGATTTCATTTTTTTTCCCATAATCCAAAATTAAATAAATTTAGGTTTTTATAAACATTTTTTTTACATGAAAAGGGTTCGCATTCCACTTTAAGTCTATACCAAATAAAACATTTTCTGCTACCAAACAAAAAAAGCTTTTGAAGCTTAATCATGACATGGTAGCGAAATACAAAAACAAAAAAATGAATAATTCCATCAAAACGTGGAAAATACTTATGGAGAGTAAGAGTTAAGACATCAAGAGTACTAATTAATATTTGGATGAAAGTTGGAAGGCTGGTGTTAAATTAGTGCTGTTTCCTTCAATCATTGTTCATATTTCTTGATTGAGTGTATTATGGGAAATGTTTAACAAATTTCTACTTTTCTAATTAATCCTAATGATTTTAAAAAAGGATACAGATTCTGAGAAATTTTTGTCTAAGGAATTAGGAAAAAGACTTCAGGAATAACAATTTTTTTTTTTTTTAAATGGACTTCAAGTTGTTGCACAAAGTCAATACCATTATTGAAGTGAAGGGATTGTGGGATTTAGGACTGTTTGGTGAAGAATACTTACTGTAAGAACTAACTTTCCAGCCATGGTTAAATAGTTAAGTTACAATCTGTAACTGTTACTAATGAATTAAACTTTTTGGAAATAACTTTGTATGCAAACAATAAGGTCATTAGGCAATGCTTGAAAAAGAACAGCAACACTGTATTATAAACCTTACCATGCTATTTGGTGTACCAGCGATGACAGAGAACAGAGATCCTCCTGCAAAAGTGTGTGTAACTTCAGCTCCTGCAGCAAAGAAAAAAAAAAAAAAAAACAATACAATGAAAAGAAATAGAGTAATGATCACAGATAAATATGAGTAAAAAAATGTGGCTAAACAACCTAAACAATGGCTGCCTGGTCGAGCGGTTTGCACGCTGGACTGTCGTATCGATTTACCGATGGTCCCGGGTTCAAACCCTGCCTGCTCCCATCCCCCGTCATCCTGCGGGAGGTTTGGACTAGGAAATAACTATCTTCAACTCTGAAGGAATTTCCGAAACATGTAAAACATTTTACAAACATCAATAGTAGATTATGAGAAATTTAAATTTGGTTCAACAAGTGTCAGTAAAAACCTTGCTTACATTACTCAATTTTCTAATCTTCTCTCTTTACAATAACATTTATTTATTTTTGTCTAAGGAATTAAGAGAAAAAAAAAACAACCAGACTTCAGGAGTAACAGATTTTTTTTTTTTGGTCAATAAACAATAACATTTATTTAATAATTGCACAAATATACCTTCCTTGCCGGCTGAATCGGAAAATGTATATTTTTTAGCAGCTAACAGTGTCACAGATTCAATACCCAAATTGAACCAAAAGTTTTTATATTTGTTTTTAATTATATTTCAAGTTTAATAATTGAGGTTTTGTCTTCAAAAATGTTTTTCTTCTCTTCCTCTTTTTTCAAGGAGCATTAGCAACATTCACACTATGCTGTGTAACAAGCCTAGACAAACTGTTTACATGCCTATTCATGTTAACTACCAATTTTCAGAAATGAGTACACAACATTTAATGACAAAACATGTCCTTTAATTATGATTGTTTTTTTTTTTTTATTCTAACACATGTAATTATCAAGTCCCAAAACTAGGTACAGCCATATAGTGCCATTTTGGGAATTACCAAATAATCAGTACAAAGTATTGGGAGTATTATGATTCCAAGCTAAATTCAAGAAACAGACCTCGTATACAAGATGCAGTGCCAACATGACTGCAGGACAGAACTGATACAGTAGGGCAGTACTGTTTATAGAACATGGCCTTGAGGTCTGGATGTGTGACGTAGAACAACTATCTTCCATGTCAAATAGCTGCTGAGTATATGCCGATAGCCCATGGTGCACACTTTTAACCAAGTAGTCCCAATCCTAGTGGACAAATAAATCTCAAAAATGAATATCTAATATAGTATTATTTAAAATAAAAATTTCAAAGTACTGAAGTAACATACACATTAACTTAGTTATAGACTCCAATAAAAAAAAAACGTGTATGCATGACAAAAAAAATATGGGACTAGAAAAAAGAAATATTCACATTTTCATGTGACCACCTAATTCTCTAATTAGTCTGGTGTATGAGAGAGATCTTGACCTGCTTATCACATCTTTGGATTTTCATCTACTTTTAATTAGTTTATAACAATGTCTGAATGTCAAATGACACAGATATATATATATATATAGTTAATGATAATAATAATCATTTTATTTATAAAGCGCTGTTAACAAACAAAATGTAGGCTCAAGGCGCTGTAAAAACATTACAAACACAAACATAAGACATGACAAACTAATCTAAAAAAGTTGAGCCATCGTGGTTCGATGATGACCACTTTAGTCATCCAGAAGAAGAGGGCTATGTACTGGAGTTGTATGCCTCCTCATGTGTCTGGTGAGACCTATGTGTGCCCGCAATGTTTGGCTGCACACTGGGCAGATTATTCCAGCTGGAGTTAGTGGCCTTGCTTTTATTCTCCTACATTTTCTTCTCCCAGCGCTGTTCTCTTGCGCCCTGCAATTTGTGCGCCAGTTTACACAGCGCGGCGCCATGATGCTCTGTCATGTGATTCCGTCTCCCAGGTGGCTGGGTTAATGCTGAAGGCTTTCAGAGAACACAGACACAGCATAGTATGTAAATGGAAATGAACACAAAGAAGCCGAATTAAAATACTTCATACAGAACTGACCTCATCTGCTCCTTGGTCAGATGGTTTTGCTTTCTTGGATTGCAGAACAGGTGAGATTGAGCCGTCCCCATCTTTCTGTCAAATTAAAATATCGACACTCATTTTAAAATACAGGAGAAATAAAAGCTCCCACATTCTACAAAGTTCTGAGAAACCATTATGTAATCAAAAACATGGTTAGAATTTTAAACAGCAGAATGCATTATATAATCAGATAATGACCAGAAGTTTAAATAGGGTCTATTATAAAATGTAGTACATAAACAAAATAGTATTAGTTTTAGTATGTCCATAAAAAATTATGACAATGACTTTTTGCACATGTATGTATGACTAAAGATATAATGATATGTCTAAAAAAAAAATAACATGGAAAAATATTTTTCCAATATTGTAGTTTAAATTTTTGTTTGTACTATAATGGGATTTAAAAAAAAAAAACTTATTTCTATTTAATTAAATCTTGTAAATTCTTTCAAAAAAAGCTTAGAACATTAATAATATGTCAGATGCAGATATTGAAGTATTTAAGATTTGTTTGTCAAGAGTTCAAAGAATGTAAAATATAAAAATGTTTCGCTAATGACTTGTGTTTTCATCTTTTTTTTAGTTTATAAAAATTAATGAAAAAAATCTTTTCATCTTTCTATTCTTTTTGTGGCCATCTTCACAAATAATCTGTGTCTCTTTATATTTTAATGTCTAGAAATAGAAAAATAAAAAAAACTTAAAAAGGTGCACGACATATCGCTATACAAAGAATGAGGTCAGACCCAGTTTATAACTGTCATAGCACAAGTCCCTTAGAATGTAAACTAATGGGGTCCTTACGTTTGATGTCAAACCTAGCTTGCATGTCATAGCCAATGTTCCCTATAATGTATATAAATAATGTCCTTACACTTGAAGTCAAACCTAGCTTGCATGTGTCATAGCCCATCATGCAGAGAAGACACTTGTAAAACATGAGCCACTCAGAAACACAGCCCACAGAGCCAGGAGAGTTGCGAGTCGTATACCAGCGTCCCAGAACTTGTAGAGCGACATCTTTAGGTAGCAGGTATTTCAAGGCTTTTAAAGTCAAATCAACTGTTTCAAGGGAAATAGGAACAACACACACATTAACAGATTGCTACTCTATAGATCTGCATTTCTGTTTTCTAATAATAACTGGCTTGTAATTGTTGCTAAAAAAAGATGTGTATTTGGCTACAACCTACACTGGCTGATGTAAAAGGCAAAATTGTGATGGATTCTAGTGGAAACCTTAATTGGCAGTTATTAATAAAGGTAAGAATGAAAAGAAGACTTTTAAGTCATATATATAATGAACTGAAATTGTTCCATTGACTTAATCAGACTTACTTCCAGGAGAGTTGGTCATGGGAGGCAACTCTGTTCTCACCAAAGTTCCATTTATCAACTCCTAAAGTTAAAGTATTGAAAAATGTTGAGAGAATTCACAGACATACATTTCATAGAACATCTTTTTCAAAGAACAGCTATTTTAAAAAATATCTACATAACAGATTATCTATTTACCAAAAATATCCATTTACAGACATTTTATACAAAATATCACGGAAAAAAGAAATTCCATTATCTCTAGATCGACTAAGTGTTTTTCTTTTCTAATAGATTTAAATGAGTCTTAAAATGTTTTTTGGAAAAATACTTTTTGTTTAAATCCTAAAGTTATCTTAGAATCAATTTTGTAGTTTTCAATATTACATGTGTAAGTGCATGTGTTTTGTTGTATAGGAAACCTAAAAGTCTATTTCTAATTGCTAGGAAAAATTCTATTTTTGTGTAGAGTTATTGATAAGTTGAGACTTCTTATACAAGTTTTAATGATTTAGGGTTAGGTTTAGACTATATTGTTTATTAAATACTAAATTCTTTTCCTTTTTAATTGCTCAAACACATCATGTTACAAAGGGATTTTTTTAACCTTGTGATTCGACAAAAGATAGTTTTTATTTTTTATTTTAAGCTTTTATTTGCTTAATATCTGTGCAACTAATTTTTGACACTGAAATGATATTGTTATTCAAATGTCATTCAATATTGAGTTGACTAATATTGATTTAATTGTGCTTTACTGACCGGTAAGCTCATCTGAACTTGTATTCTAAAAATCTTGATTAAATCAGAGACTTACAGCAGAGAATTTCTTGCCGACATTATCCCTGAGATTCTGGATAAAGTTGCTGCCAGGAGTCACCATGACCTGCCCTCCCATGGACCCATCTAGTTGACCAACAGAGTCCTCCAAGTTGGCAGACACAGGCGAGATGTGGGTCATCTGGCAAAACATGGAATACATCTACCCATTTAATATGGAAGTGGACCAGTTTGAAACCAACCTAGAGAAACATTCCTATTTAAGTGCATTGTACCAGAAAGAAAAAGATATCTTCCTCAATGGTAGCCTACATTGTATGGTCAACTTTGCAGCTATAAAATTCTCTTTATAGTACAATACACTTGTAAAACTATCAGCTGTTATTTCTGAAACAAAATGTTTTTCCTAAGCATTGCAACAGTAAAACTAGATAAACTGAACTAAACAAAATGTCTAAGTTTTTAGTATGTTCAAATGTAAATGGGGTGGTTTCCAAACTGGAGGATCCCAATTTCAAATCCTGTGAAGACTGTGATTTTTTACTTCAGGATCTTTAGGGTGCCTCTGTGTCCACTTAGCTCTAATGGGTACCAGGCATTGGTTGGGAAAAAGAAAGGTAGTCTGTCGTTAAGATGGCCACATGACAGACTCCTTAACGGTGTGCCACAGAAACAGATAATTTTTACATCATCTACCCTATAGATCATAATTCTCAAAGAGGGGCATGACTTTTACAAATGTAAATGTTTCAATGAAACAATAAATGGTGAAAACATTTTTTTTTGTTCTATCTGATACAAAAGAAAGCTCTAAGTTACACCTTATAATATGATGTCCTTACATTTATGCAGCTTCAAATGTACAAACAAAACTCAGAAGAAAGGAAATAATAATCTTCCTTTATGAAAAACATCTGAGTCATATTAAAAAAGAAATAAGTGATTACCTCATCGTCAAATCTGATATCCATGGCAGATGGTGGCCGGCTACTAGTGAATACTTCCCCTCTCATTGGGCTACCGTAGGGTGTATTGATGGAGCGAAGTAAGCTGACAGACCCTGTGCCCAGTGGCAGGACTGGAATATGAACTTGACTAATCTTATAAAAGGACAAATGTAAATAAGCTTGAAATTAAATTTAAAAAAAAAATAGGCATAATTATTTGATTCATAATAATGTGTTAGAACCTTGTCTGACATTAAAGACAATATTGTATGATGAACCAAAAAAAAAAAAAAAAAAAAAAATCATTACTACCCATTTAATACGGAAGTAAAAACAGTTTGAAACCAACTTAGACAACATTTCATTTAAGTACATTGTACCATGTATAAATTATCAATTGCTGAAGCATTGCTAGTTCTGTGACACCATCATCTGGGAACATACTAGAATTGATCAATATAGCTAAAAAATTTCCTGAGCACAGTGCAGAACATGATAAGAAAAGAGTTTTACATTCCTTCCCTTCTTTATTATCAAGCATATTCCAGCAGTATATAAGAGGAACATAGAAGAACATTTTAGAATCAGTTTTGAACTTGATGTTTTCACCAATTTTTCAAATTTCTTTTTTTTTTAATAGCTTTTAAATAACACAACATTTATGCTTATAGCATGCTCAGAGAACTATGGTCCAATCTTATTTATGGACCAATGGGGAGGAGGGAGTATCTGTATTACGCTGACATAAAATCCTCTTGATCCAGTCATCCCATCATGAAAGGTACAGAGTAACATCTCAGAACAGCAACATTTTCTCACCTTGGTAGTCCCTGTGTAGAGAATAAGTACTCCAGAAGTTTCTAGGACCAACAACATGTTATCACTCTGAAAATAAACATTTTCAAACTTAAATATCTTTTAAAAATAAACAATTTTATGTAGTGGCGTTATAGAAGGATATGTTCATATCCCGAGAATGTTGCTTGTTTTTACTACACCAACTCTGATGGTCTTTGACATCTATTAAGATGGGAAATTTTGATAGAGTTAAAAAGCACTAATCTTATTAGTGGACTGAGATTTAAAATCTGCTATGTTAAATCTGTGGTGAGACTAGAAATAGGTACTGTTTATTGTCATAGCCAAGTAACACCATCATTAAACTATTAGTCAAAGAAAAAGGTAAATTTCTTAAGATGTGTGTCAAATAAACTAGACAGTTACTAAATCTCTAGCCTTTAACAGGCCTCAAAGGCAAACTTTACCATGGTATACCTATTTTGCATTCTAAAAAAACGTTTACAAATTTTTTATTTTGTTTTACTTTAATAGGTGTGGCATCTTTTGCATGTATCACTGTGACTGAACCAAATATCAACTGACTGCCATCATTGCTTTCTTCAAATTTCAAACACCTGAAAGATCACACAAAAAAAATTGTTTTTATCAAATCTTGGTTCAAATAGATTTATTGACAGTCATATCAAATTTTACATAAGGCTTTCGGGACAGTACCAGGAGAATAAACCCCTAAGAAAATTAACTATGGATAGCAAATGAAATGGATTGGTCTCACAAGATGTTAGATCCTATTAATGGTGAGAATCTATAACAGGTGAGAAACTATAACAGGTGAGTCTTTTATCAGGTGAGAATCTATAACAAGTGAGACTTTATCAGGTGAG
>JADKLZ010032870.1:2538-18721 GCA_021533235.1 Biomphalaria straminea
ATTTTTTACTATATTTATTCATATAGTCACATAAGTTTAAATAACACATTTAAAGACATAAAATTATTGCTTTGAGCTTTTTATCCTACAACATAGATGTTTAGAACATCAATCTAAATAAAAAAAAAGGAAAAAAAAGCCTTTTTAAGCCCCACTCTTTAAATACATGTTTCTCAAAAGAAACAAGTTGAAAGAAGGAAATTCTGGGTAGTTAGCAAAGGGAAACTATTCAAGAAAAAATTTTAAGTAATTAAAATTATATAAAGAGTGAAAACAAAAATTGTTTAAAGCACTAACAATGCCAGTGTTAATCCAAACACTAGACCCTGTTCAAATCAATGCTGGGGGGCATCATTACAGAGTCAAAGAGTTAGCTTACAAACAAGGCCTGTTACAAAAAGTGAAATGAACAGAGTTGAAGCTTACTTTTTCACAGATTTCATCTCAGCATGTGTTAAAGTTCTTTCAAATAAAAGTCCATTTCTGATAAGCCAGGTGTGAGAGACCTTTGAGAAAAATAAATACAAGAAATAAATACCAGTATAAAACATTCTCATATGCCTACTATTATTTTTTGATATTCTCTAGTAAAAACGACCTTCATTTAAAAAATAAAAAAAAAAAAATACAATACATTTAGTACAGAGGTTAATGATAGACAAAAAAAAATTCACAAGTATAATATAATAAACACACTTATTATCTAAAAAAATAATAATTTGTATCTTTGTTATTCTTAAAAATACTGAATGCATAAACAACAACAAAAATGTAAAAATATAGCAAGTTAAACGCTTGGGGATGCATCTCTGTTACTCTGTCGGCCTTTAAGCTTGCCAAAAATGTCCAAAAGTCACAACATAATAACAAAATATCCTTTCTTAGAAACTCAAAGACAAAATAAAAAGACACACCTAAAAACACATTTTTGGAGAGTGTATCTAACTTGTAAAATACAAATCTCACCTGCTCACTAAAAATAATGAGTGCTTCATGTCTTTCATTTGCTTAGAAATGTTTCCAATGTTTTTACCTGAAATGGCAATGAGCTTGAGTACTCTCCACCATCAAGATCAAAAAAGCTGACTGTGCTGGACTCGACTGTACATATGCCTTTCTGTTCCTTACCTGCGGAAAATACAAATAAAGGAATCCTTTGCTTGCTTAACAAGACTTAAGCAAAGTCACAAGTTAAAATAAGAGATAAAAAAATTTTTACCAGCAGAACCCATTGAGGAGCTGGAATCTACAGTATTTCCACCAGGAGATATCACAAAAGACGCCCAGAGTGCCTAATATAAAATAAACGAATATCCAAATGGAATCATGTTAAATACATTATTTATATCAAAATTAAACACTGAATTGAAACTAGTGCATTGGGTTGTACCTGAAGTACAGGTGAATCCATGGTGAATGCCTTGACAACAGTCCTGAAATTGCCTTGACTGCCTCGACTCCACACCACAGTGGTCCCATTAACGTAGAGCTCCTCATCAAAGTCAACGTCACGACCATGTTCTCTAAAAACCCAGCTTTCTTTCTGCTAAAATCAAGACATATTTGTATGTTGTCACATTTTTGGTTATCCTCATACTGAGCAATGACAATATTAAATAAGTGTTTGGCATGAAAATTTTAATAAAGTGAATTAACAAATCATTTCTACCAACAACATGATTTTAAGATGAAAAACTTAATATAAATACAACTAAATTCTTTCTATTTTCTTCATTAAAAAAAAAAGAAAAAAATATTTCAGATAAATAAGATTTTAAATAGAAATTAGAAAGATTTTTTTTTATTCTTTCTACATACCAGGGTATATAAATATAATACCAAAAGATGTCTGATTTAGAGGAGAATTGAAACTAGGTTATGTCTGCTTGTTCCTTTTTGCCATCCTTTTATTTAGAACAATGTCAAACTATGTTTACTCTTGAAAAAGTGTCTGCTAAGATCCATTAGAGATGAGAGATACTTAAGGCCACCTTAAAGAAAAAAAGGACTTCACTAGCATTGAAGTCTGGAACCATCTGTCTAGCAGACTCGCTCTATCCACCTTGGCTTGTAATAAGATCTAGCAAATATTGGTAAAAAATCAGTGTTGGCCCAAATATTAACCATCTCCAAATGAGGCTACAAAACTAGTATTTAATAATCTAAATAATAATTTGTCAACAAGTTTGCAATGGTGGCTACACTTAATGTCAAAGACAATGCAAGCATGAGAACAAATATGAATAGTGTTGAAACAATACTGTATGATTAAGTGCAGTCTTTCACTACCTTTATAGAGTCCTGTAAAGTGATTTCTTTAAAAGAGTTGAAAAGTGTGAAGCCTTGATCAGCTACTGGGGAATCACATTTTCTTTTGATCTGAAACTGCCCAGGATGACGGCGGATGTAGTCTCTGCCGAAAGGAATGAAATCCTGGGTGTCGCAAGATGTAATCATCTCCTCAGACTCCAGCGTGAAGAGAAATTTGTTTAGCAGTTTGTTAAATGTATAATTGAAGATCCCTCAGGTGCCTCACCTACTAGAGCTGAATCTGGAAAAATAAAGAGATTAAAGTAACAGCTTGTAAGTAACTTATAATACGTTTCATATGTTCTTTATGAATTGGTGCTAGCAATATATAAATATTTTAAGAAACTTGTTTTTATTGTTGTTTTTTTTTCAAATGATCTATAAATATACTTTACTTGGTGACACATTTTCTGTTAATAATACTGTGAATTTGTGAAATTCATGGATAATTGGACATACCATCTGTGAATGATGGATTTGTAATTATAAGTGGTAAGTGTGTTTGACCTAATTTTTTCATATGAAATAATTGTTTGCTGCTTCTGTTTTTGTTTTTAAAGTCCTCTATTCTTGGGCATCAAAAATGATATATACGTCTATAAAGACAATTTGAAATTGGTCAAAAAATTGGTCCCAAAAGTAGAATGTTGAGAGCTTAATCTGTTTTCCGCCATATTATATTTAATAAATGCTTCTTTTGTGTCTCTTGAGTATTAGGTTGTGTTTTAGATATATGTAAGAGGCTTGTATTGTTCTAGTTTTGTTCTAGTCTTTAGAAGGTTAAATAGCATTTTAGTTTTATGTTCTTTGATTAGCGGTTGGTCATCATGCTGACCACATGACACCCATTTTAACTGTCGGCCAAATAAACAGATGATCTATACACAATCTGCCTCATAGATTGCAGAATCTGAAAGGGGAACTTCATAGTTAAAAATTATACTATCTTTCACTTTAAGCACTTTCACATTTTTGGTGCCTTTTTTTTTTGTTTCAATTAATTATTATGGTTATTTCTACACAATTGTAGAACAAATTCTCCTTTAGATCTAGATAATAGTCAGAATGAATGTGATGGATTATCCTTAGATCAGTGTGATTGTCAAAATTGTGTTTTTACAAAGAATATGGAACATATGTGGAGAAACATAAATATGCTAGATCTACAGTTTTCTAATGTAAAGACTAGTTAATGTGTAGAACATTTCTAGAATGAATAGACCACAAGCAGGCCTCTACTCTAAATCCAAACTCCAGTACAAGAGAACCCTAACCATAGAGTGACAGTGATGACCTAGATCTATATTAAGAAAATTCAGATGAACTGGTACCAGATGTTGAAGTCTAAAAGTTTTCACACATGAACGATATCCACACCACAGCAAAAAGGTCCCAATTTGTCAGTACGCCACAAAATCACCTTCCCAAACGACTTCTTTAAGTAGGGAATTGTGTGCAGGAAAACACTCCTAAGGAGATCAAGACTAACATTACAAAGATACCCTTCACAGCTCATTCAAGGGTTGTGATTGACATTCATGGCTAGGAAACAGGCTACAGCTCTCAATGGTTCCAAAAGGCGTGAAGCTGAGAGTGACAGAGTCTCAAAGAGGCAAAGAGTTCCTAGGAGAGCAGCCAAAAAGAATGTAGTTCTAACCCCTATACCATGTATGTGGATGACTTTTAAAAGCGAATATTGCACTTAATAGCCAACTTTTGAGATCATAGGAAATGAGCAATGTGCATATCTTTGACCACGAAAGTAGGTACATCGAAAAACCTGACCTAGATTCATTTTTTTAAATCTCTGAAAATATTTTAATATATCTACTCTATTTATAAATTATAAATGGATCTTATACACTGATTTTAAAGTAACTACAGGCTAGTTAGTTGTTTTTTTTGTCTGATCAGTTTTAAAGCATTTCAGTCCACTGCGCGTCATAAAAGCTAGTTTCTTCTTGATTTTTTATCTTGGGGTCAAATGCGCCACTTGTATTTGTGCAATGCACCACAGGTTTAACACCCCTGATCTAGCTAGACTAAAACTAAAGTAAATCTCAATCTACTAGAGTAAAACTGTAATACTTTTTTAAAAATTAAATAAATTTATATATAAAAGTTAATGATGTGTACTTTGTACTGTAGTCGTAGTCTCAGTCCTACACTTACAGTGAAGTGACTGTATATTATATGTAAATTTAGGACCTTACTTATTAGGTGTGTAGTGTTGATTTATTTTTAAAGGATTTGATTATAAATGATTATTAAATAATATTAAAATATTATCTTTTAAATCTTTCATTAGATCTAGATCTATATTGTTAACAGGTGACCGGTCACTTCATCCCCGGTCACTTCAAAAATTGTCAAAACCATCCAATGCAATGGGAGTTTCCCTTTAATTTACTTAAACTTTAAATTTCCGTGAATACTCATTATACATGATTAAATGATGATTATTTTATACTTATATAATAATAATACTAGTACTAGAGAGAGGCTATTATTTTATTATACTTATACGTTACACACTACACAGTGGCTGTGTCTCAGGGTCTATAGTGTGTGTGTCTGTGTGGTTAGAATTTCAATTTAGGGAATTTAGACTAAGACTAGTCACTAGTAAGATACTAAGTTAACTAAGAGTAAGACTAAGTCATAGACTAAGTCACTAAGTCAGATTACTTGTGAAGTGTGTAAGTTGTGATATCATATAATAAATAATCATACGATAAGTAATAGAATCTAGAAAAAAAGTAGACTAATCTGTAGGCATACTCATCTAGATATCTACACTAGATTCAGAGATGTAAATAGATTGGATCTAGATATATCTACACCTTTGCTTACCAAAAACTATTCATACGAGCTTTTTAGTCCGCCATAATGTTGACATTTGTCCGAAATAAAATTTCGTTAAGAATAGCTATTCTATATAATAATTAATTCGAATAGTATCTAGATATACTCAAATATGATATAGATTTATAGACTGTATAGATTTTTATATAGGCAGTATTAGGCCCATATAGATCAAGTAATAAAAAGTTTATCAAGTTTATGTAACCATATTATGCTACTTGTGTAGTTAGAAGCTTTGATGCTGAAACAATCAAACATGTCATATTTTTGTTTTGTTTTTTTAACTTGAATAAACTCGAATTTGGAATGCAATTTGTTTTGTTATTCAGCCCTAGGCCTAATTTTTACAAAACTTATATAAATCTGTCTGGCATGTCACCCCAATGAAATTCACACTGCGGGGGGAGGGGGGGGGGGATTTAGTGACTGATTTTTTTTGCTATGATTTTGTTTATTTTAGTTGAGATTTTAATACTATGCCAGCCCATACAAGTGGATCTCAAGCATAAAACCCCATACCTGGGGCGAGGGGGGGGGGTGCAGCGAAAACCCCCACTTCTATAAAACAAAACAAAAAATAATGCAAACAACAATTCGCAAATGCCAAGAGCATATCTAAGAAATATTTGGATTTTAAAACCCTCTCCGAAATCAACTTGGTCCTAATTATCCTATCGGGTGTCACCCGGTGCGGACCGCACCTGCCTAGTGACGGCACTGCTCCAGCGAGGTTTCAAGCTGAAAAGCAACTCTTCAATATGAAAAAAAAAAGTACACACTCAAAATTCTATGAACATAGTCATTAACCCCCCTCCTCCACATGGCGTTAAATATAACCCACCTCCTCCTTTAACAGGGTTTAAATTGATGCTAAAAAAAAAAAAAAACCACCGCTTCAATATAAAAAAAAATCACACACTCTAATTTCTATTTGCGAAATCAAAGTGGGTTTTTTTGAGTTTAAACCATCCTCCTCTAGATGGATTTTAGTTTAAAACCCCTCAAGATGGTTTTGAGTTTGAAATCCTCTTACAGATAGTATTGAGGTAAAAAACAACCCAAAACCACTCTCTTCTATATTATTCTAAAGCAAACTGCAGTGACCAAGTTCGATGATTATCAATTTAGACATCCATGAGGCTGATGGCTTTGCACTGGGGGTTTTGTCACTGGTGAGACTTGTGTGAGCCCGGAATGTTTGACAGCACACTGGGCTGGTTATTCCAGCTAGTGTCATTGGCCTTGCTTTTCTTCTCAGACGCTTTTCTTCTCTTTTACTCGGCAATAATTGCGCCAGTTTTCACAGCGCAGCGCCATGATACTCTATCGTGTGCTTCTGTCTCACAGGTGGCTGGGTTTATGCTGGATTATGAGTGTAGCTAAGGAGTTTTTGCATTGTTAAGAAAAAAAACAACTCCAGAGATTTTTTGTTTTCCCCCCCCCCCCCCAGATGGTTTTGACGATAAAATTTTCCTTTTCGATATAAAATCTAGGAAGCAAACTACTGTCACCGAATTCCAAGAGCGTAACCAAAAGAGTTGACACTTTAATACCAGTCGCTAAGCTTCGTTAATAAAGCGCAGTGAATAGTCATTTGCCAAAATTGAAAAATATTAAATGTGTCTCGACAAAGATGGCTAAGATGGATTTTTTGGAGTCATTTGGAGAGATCGGGTCTCAATCAAGGACATTCTATGCCGAACTGGAAGGCAACCACTTATAGTTAGGTTGTAACAGAGTGTCGCATGAGGTTTGTAGGGCATGTTCTCCGACAAAATAAATTACACACACTAAGAGTTACAATGCCATGGAGGAAAGCGGAAACTAGGACATCCTAGTACAGCTTGGCGCCACACTTTCATGGAGGTCCTTAGAGCAGGTAGGAAGAGGCTTCAGACATTACCAATGACAGATTTTTGTGGAGGTAGCTTGCCAACCAATGCGCCCAAATGCGCGGAAGGATCTGTCCTAAGTAAGTAAGAATAGCAGATTAGTTTGTTTTTTTAACTAAAACTTTTTAATAGCAGGATAATGCACTGTAGATACTTTAGAATATGCTTTTTTTTTTTTTTGCTTAAAATACTGGAAATTTATGGTATGGGAGAGAGGCGTGTGATGACGTGTAGCAGTCCAGCACTCGCAAATTTACCGCCCAGGCTTTCACTCAGAATAGATCCACATGGAGAGAGAGCATAAAGGAGGGGTCTTGCATTGCAGATGCCATACACCTCAGAAGCTGATAGAAGGGTGGAAATGCAACGGCGCCTGGTGACTACATATTCCCAACCTGTGACCTCAGCTGTGTATCAATTTAAGGATCGGCCTCTTTAGTCACACAAGAGCTTGCAAGGGGAAAAGATCGTAAAATGCCACAGACAAATACTGGAAATCTAATTACATGACTTATTCAAATCATATACTATGTAAAATGCACTTAATATAAGCTTTTGTTTTAAAAAAAAAGTATTTGTATTTTGCTTGCTCTCATTGTTGTTATTGTTTACAAGTGGAACATTGTTATTTTTAGCCTGAATAGTTCATTATAATGGTGTTAGCAGGTGGAGGTTCTAGGTCAGGTCTAGGCCTCGTGCTTACTAGTAGTTACACAGTAGCCACATGGTAACGCTATTGGGTGAGTCGTATTTGTGCACCCCTCTCTGTGACCAAGGAGCTAGAGTCGCCTAAGATACAAGACAAATTAACTTAACTAAGGTAACTTGAAGAAAAAACAAACTTTAAATGAAAATAAATACTAAAAATGATATTTTAAATTTACATATGA
Source organism: Biomphalaria straminea (assembly GCA_021533235.1). Classification (NCBI taxonomy): domain Eukaryota; kingdom Metazoa; phylum Mollusca; class Gastropoda; family Planorbidae; genus Biomphalaria; species Biomphalaria straminea. Next base: position 10,496 of record JADKLZ010032870.1, read on the forward strand.
AATGGAATGTTCAACACTGTTGAATCAGAAGTCATCTAAGAATCTGACAAACAAAATAAATAACCAAAATTCCATTAGCAACAGTTAATTGTTTCCCTTTTTCCCTGTAGGCCTACTTTCAATATTTGTTTTTTGTTTTCTTCTTTTTGTTTCAGGGTATTTAGGATTAGTTTAGTACATTTTAAGATAATTTGCCTGTATTCTCTAACTTTGATTTTATTTAGCCTAAAATAGTTTTGTATTGAGTTAGGGTAAGTTAGTTAGTAAGTTACTGTTATTTTGTTAGACTTTCTTAAGACCTGCAGCCAGATGGAGAAATAATGGTGGAACCTAGTTCAGTAAATGGGAGAGACGTGGGTCCCACGTGCAGTGGAGGAGAGCCGGGGGGAATGGAACATGTGTCTAAGGATATGTTGACTCGACTACAAGCTGAACTTAAAACATTGAAGCTGGCCTGTCAGCGCCCTCACTACATCATTGAACATCCTGGACAAATGAAGCAGTTTAGCGGGGATGGCAGAAATGATGAGGTTTCAATTGAAGATTTTGTCAGAGAAATAAGAGACACGTGGGAGCTCCGACCTTACCTCTCGCCTCAAGAGAAGACATCCTTGCGAACATAAGTGGTCCAGCTAGAGTAGAGACAGATCTGCAGCCACCTCAAGTCAGAAGTGATCCTGAAGCTTTGCTGGATGCACTTATGTTTGCATTTGAAAAGATCGTACTGGTGCAATAGACTGAGATCACATTTCTCAAGTCGCAACATAGAAGAAGTGAGTCGCTGTTCGAATTTTCTCACCGACTGTTTAAAGAGTTCACAACGGCCATAAGACAAGAAAAGAGTGAAGGCATAGATTGCTTCAAGGAGGAAAGATTGAGGGACCAATATGCCTATGGAGTACCGTGTACGAGACCTAGAACTTCGCAGAGAGCTGTTTAGGTTCATAGCCCAACATCCCCAGACAAGTTTTCAAGATCTAAGAAAATATGCATTCAAGTTGGAGAACCAGAACAAAGAGGCAGCTGGAGACCAAGAGAATTCGTTTGATGTTCTCTTAACGAAGTTAGCCAAGTTAGAGAAGCAGCTTGAAGAGATAGAGGGGGCAGGCTATGACAATCAGCCATGCTCTATTAACTCACTCTCTAGTCAACACAGACCAACACGAAGACAGACGAAACATAGCCAGCAAAGCAGAAATCTACCGACAGCACCACCGGGTCTTGTATGGACAAGAACGAAGAGAGAATTCTTCCCATATACTGATAACGGATCACCACTGTGCACCAAGTGCTGGGAGGCTGGACATGTAGGGTGTCAATGTCCGCCATCGCCACATCTCACTGTTGGGGTTCAGTCTGTGTGCAATAGTGAACCCATTGCTTCACAGCCAACCCACCAGTACAACGGGTGAACTACGAGTTGATGCAATTTACACTACATGTCCAAGTCACTCCAAGCAAGCATACCCCACATCGAGAAACAGAGACTTTAAGGCTGGTCAGCCTAGCTCGACCAGACATGACAGATTCTGGAAGACACATAGACAAAAAAGAAAATACAAGCAGTTGGACCAGCGACATAGACGATTTTGCTCACCATTACCTACCTCACCTCCTACAGCTTCCCAGGCATCAGATATCAGGAAAGACCTTAGGACCGAAGAGAAACTAGACAGACAACCCTGAATAACCTATGAAGCCAACCCGTTACAAAGTGGAAAGATGATTGTGGTACCAGAAGATGCTGACTAGAATCAGTTGTTTCCATTTCTAGAAACGTGGAACGTCACGTGACGGGTCAAGTTGGGGGCTCTGTAATGGAGTGGGTATTTTGTTTAGGCCACACCGGCTAGCCGATAGCCACGTGACCTTCCCCCCCTCATGGCGCCCGGTGTCCCCACATAACAAGGCAGGCCAACGTAGATACTGGACCATTCGGCCGGCGTCTCTAGCCACAGTAGGGTCTGTTAGTAGTTGGACCTACATCATCTCCACTCCCTTGTTGTGCCTGGTTCTACACCATGTGCTTATGTATGGCTGCAGATTTTTAGAATATAGCCTACAATAAACTGATTTGAAATAGGCCCTACGTGTTGACGTCGTACTTGATCTATTTTTATTTCTGTGGACCCAAACCCACCACACATAGCAAAAATAAATCAATAATAAAATAAAAAATTAAATGTACACTAAGTGACTAACTACTGAACCCAACAACTATCCAAACCCTTATCGAGTTTTACTACAAACCTAACAATCTAACCGAACCAACTATCTAACTAAATTTGCTACAGTAAACGTAGAGCTAGTTCTACTCTAAAATTCCAACAATAAACTAGACTAGATCTACAACTAGACTAGATCTACAACTAGACTAGATCTACAACTAGACTAGATCTACAACTAGACTAGATCTACAACTAGACTAGATCTACAATATCCTTCAATGAAACAGTAACACTAAAACTAAAACACGCTTTACTACAGAACTAAGAACAGACCACGGCAGCAATATCAAACACTGCAGCAGCAGTAATAGTAACCTGCAACATACAAATACAAAATTATAAATACAAAATAATCATGGATCCATCAGGGCAGTCCTGAGTTAGGCACCGCCATCTTTAATACAAAACGTTGAAAAACAAGCTGACAACTATTTTGGCAAATATTCCAAATTAAAATAATAAAACTTTAAATGATTATATAAAGTATGTTTACACTTAGTACAAAAAACAAAAAAACAACAACATAAAATATTTCTATATCTTACAGGCAGTCCCAGGTACACAAATATTTAAAAATAATTACACGCCAGATCACAAAGATCATCACCTGTCCCACAGACAGAGATACTGTACTGACCACTGGTCAACTGTCTAGGCAGCAGCACAGACTCTACTATATAGGCTATATTACCCCACATAACCCATATTACAATAGGCGGAAGTACAATGATAAAATCTGACACACTTATATATATATATATATATATGAACCAGGCATACATAAATTCTATAAATGGAAACAAAATTATTACTTTTATATATCGATTGAGGCGATGTCCCATTTTATTTAGTTTTAACGAGCATGATATCTGAAAAGAATTGTGTCCTCTGTTGATTTTCAGAGAAAGTATATCTATAAATATGCCAAATATCAAAACATATAGCTGGAAATCATTTAAATGATAATATCTTTCTCATTTTCAGAACGATAGTTATCCTTTTGCGCTTTGGCATTGCCTTCGCTGTGAATATGTTTTCCGAAGACCAATCGCAAACGGAACATGGACATGAAAATGCTTCTGAATTTGGTGCTCATATACAGAAAAATGAAAAAGTTCACCAAAGAGTTAAGACCATCCATGGGGTAAAAGGTGGAGAAAAGAGTGACAAAAAGATTCTTGTACAGGCCGGTCATTTTGAACTCTTTGATGAAGATCATCATAAAAGTGATGACCACGCCAGGGATGGAGAAAACGATAAAAGAAACGGAGATAAAGATGACCATCTTAACTAGCTTCTTGTCCCTGCCCGTCAAAGAGGATCTATTGTTTGAAACCTGGTTTCTCCATTGAACTGTTCTTGTAAATGAACGGATTAGGGCGAAAGTGCATGCCGTGACGACGCCAAAAGCTAAGAGCTGGAAGATGACCATGGCCATCAAAGTGAAGCCTTCCAGGCTCGCGGCCATGGGAGGATGAATCAGGCCCAAAGTGGATTTGTTGACCCTGGCGTTGTAGGTCGGGCCCAGACTGCTGGCAAGAAATGCTGGGATGACTGTTGCTATGACAATGCAGAACACGGTGACGGAGGTGACGATGGACACCTTAGGGGTGATGATGGCTCTGACCTTCAGAGGTAAGGACACGCACATAAACCTCTCCACGGTGATTACTGCCGTCATCATGCTGGCCACTCGGCTGCACCCGGCGTAGGGCCACCCGAACGAGATGTACCCGACCGAGTCTACCACCTCGAAGTAGGTCACGGCTTGTAGGACACCAGGGTTGTAGACAACGCTGAATCCCAGCAGCATTAGGACCACGCCTGTGTCGGCAACAGACAAGCTGAAGAACGAAATGTTGGTGGTGTCTTTGAAGCCGATCTTGAAGAAGATGATGACCTTGATGACGTTGATCACCACCCCAAAAAAGCCGACCGCCCCGGAGAAGAAAAAGTAGTTGACCGTGGTGATGGTATACAGCATGGGGCTGCTGATGCAGCTGGCCATGCAGTCAAACGAAACCACACTTGAAAAAGTTTGATTTGACATAACCATGTAATAATCATTAAAGGCTTCGAAATTTCTTGTTGCTTTCGTTAAGAAAATAAGGAAAATAATAATCAAAAATAACTTAATTGTTCTATAGGGTTATTTCTTTTAAAGCTAAATCCGTTTTATTTTGACACAGAATCAAACTCAGAGCTAGCTAAGCTTGCACCAGGTTCTTATAAGAATCTTAGCTCTGAGTTAAATTACATTTATACCCAATTTTTTTTTTTTAAGATTGTTTTTAAATGCCTCCTACCCTAAATCAAATTGTAGCCTATGCGTGTTAAACCGTGTATACTAGAAAGACTTAGTACTAAAACATGTGAAAGATTTTTTTTAAAGAAATGATATAAAATAATATTACCGTGGGAGATAACATTATTTTTTTGAAATTGTTGTAAAGATTTATTTCGTGTAATGAGCGCATGGTAGTTAATGTTTTTAATCCCTCCTGGCCGTTATGATCTATCCGAGGTCTAAAACGATTAGTGCCTTCACAAAATTGCAAGGGAAGTAAAGCCAATTGGTAAATGATAAAATTGACTTTTGATTTCAATTAACTGATCAATGTCGTACTTCTGCTATCGCGATGCCGAATCGCGTGATGATAAATGCAAGAGCCTATTATAGTTGAAAGCTACAAACGTCAAACTTGTACGAACAGTGTAATTGGCGTATGGCGAACGTCTCGAATCCGTAACTGGAAAAAATATGTATTTAAAAAAAAAAAGATAAATAGATAAGTGAATGCTAACTAATATCTAAATGCCTTCAAGCAAAAATGTACCATACCACAAATTGCTTGTTCAAGTTTCATTCAAGTATGTTATAGTTTGCCAACAAATTGATTGACGATACCTTAACTCTTTCTCTTCGTAATTATTTACCACACTCTGATGGAATCAACGTCGGTATCGTCTGTTAGGAGAAAAAGAGTTAATTCTTACAAATAATAATAATAATATAAGTTCAAGGATACATAACTAATACCATGACCTAAATCTCAGCTTTGGGTATGGATATTGCAGGCTTACTAGAGAGAGGTTACGATACGACCTGGTCTAACATATTTACTGAAGTGACTAACGGGAGACTCTTTTTTAATGAAAGAAATAGCTCAATCATATGTTACGTTTAGACATAAGTTTAACATTGGATTTTTTAAAAAATAATCCTTCTTTTATGTATTTGTGTGTATATATTTGAATAGTCGTAGGATAAATAAAATCTTCTTCTGTCTCTCTCTCTGCTGCCTGGCCGTGTAGTAGACCTATGTGTTTCATATTACTGAATCTTGCTTGCTGACATATACCCTGTCGTCATGAGAAGATAAACCTGCGCATATACCAATTTGAAACTGTCAGGTAGAGTTGTGCTACTGTACTTGGAACTAGCATAAGCGAAGAAGAGCGTCCCTTTTAACGACCTGAATGAACAGCATGCGCATTCCGAACATAAACTGCTCTGTCTGGCAGGGGTCAGACGTGGGGTTAATCTCGTGTTTGTTTTTTTTTTTTACGTAAACTTGCAGTGACACGGTCACTCCGGGCTCGTAAACTAGAGAGGCCTTGTACACCGGGACCCACGCCATTTACCTTGATTCTACCAGGCTGACCGTGTGGGACACTCCATTGCCCCTCAAGGAACGGCGCTTGGACGTTGACATAAATAAAGTTCCCTTTTCAGACCTTGTGGTCTATAGGGCAGAGGATGTAAAGGTCATCTGTTTCTGTAGCCCACATTTACGAGGGTGTCATGTGGGTGGTAATGCAAAATGACCAACCGCCTTTACTTTCGCCAACTAATAAGGGGGGGGGGGACCCCAAATTAGTGTTTTTTACATTAAAAATTAATGTTAGGTACCCATTGGAGCTGGGTGGACTCAGAGGCACCCAAAGATCCCTTAATTAAAATCCCAGTCTTCACCAGGATTCGAACCCGCATCAACGGTCTGAAAGCCAAGCGCTTCATTTCTCGGACATTATGCCCTTAAATAGATTTGGCCTACATTGATATCATTATTATTGTTACTTATAGTTAGGTTTTAATGTTGCTATATTTTGTTATTTCCTAGAAGCACAATAAGCCGCTCAGCTACTGCGCCCCATAAATAGATATGGATAGTTAGGCCTACATCGACATTATTATTTATTATTATTTATTGTTAGATTTTAGTGTTGAAATTGTCTTATTCCCTAGAAGCACTATAAATATATTTCATCATAAATATATTTCACTCGTCGATGTAAGTGTTTTGTATAAAGCATTCAAGAGTTACGTCGCTCCTAGCTTCTGAAACTGTTCAGACTCAACGTTTCTTGCAGTTATTGATCAGTTTATCAGTTCTCTGGATCATCGATTTAAAACATGCAATAATATTTGCTGACATTTTCTCTAAAATTGAAACATCATCCTTGTTATTCGTATGCCATATGTTTTATAAAAAAAATCTTCTCTTGTTAATTAATTGGTTCACTTTTCAACATTTCTTAAGCAGATAAGAAGAAAAGCATTTTCAAAAAGTATTTATTTAGAAACTACAATAGGGGCTTTATATTCAAATTAGGCATGTAAAGCAATTATTTTTTCTCCTAATCATTAATGAATATTAGGAAATTCTAATTAATTAAATTCTAGGAAAATCATTAGAGCTGTTTTTGAGAGATGTCTCCAGGTTCCACACAGAAAGTTTCGACTTGGGGTGTCGTACAACTATTTAGACAGGTAGATTAACAACAACAACAATTATAAACTAGAGGAGGCACAAATCCTACCACGGGTGTAGCCTACTTGGTCGTCATTGCCAAAAGTGGTAATGAATACAAGCACTCCACTACCTACCTATCAAATGTTTCATAATGGCATGCATTTCAAACAGCCTCTGACAACCAGTCCATCTCCTGGCCTTCATGTGTGGTTCAGAATTGAGTCTGACGGAACTGTTCTCACTAATAGAAGAAAGGGCGACAGTGAGTAACATATTATGACTCCTAAGCCAGTAAGCTTCGGGCAGGAGGGGCTTCTTAGCCATGGCTGACTACCCACCTAGGAGAAAGAAAATTCTCAATTCAAACCTCTGTTGCCTTGCAGCTATGCCCAATCATGGGAAAGGCTTCGGGAATCAACCCTGAGGAAAAAATTAGGAGCGTCGACACTAAGGCAGAGCCTGCGACGCCGCTGACAACAAACCGTATCGACACATGCCACTCCTTTGGATACATCAGTTGTGTGGAGGGGGGACGGATGTGTGGGTGACATGGTTCCGACCACGGCAAATACCCAGGCCTTCATCTCATTTCCATGTCATGAGATGACATATAGTCGCTTCGAAGAATGAAGAGGAGACGACCACTTATTCCAGATCTGATGTGGCTGTAATTTGATGGATTCAGATTCAGATTGTCTTCGAGGTTTATATATATATATGTTTTGCAATTTTTCATGAATAAAATGATAACTGTGTTTGAGTATGTAAGATGTTTGTTTTAGATCATTTTCGAGTTAAGTAAAGATGTCTTGCCGCGGATTCAAAAGTCTTCAACAGTCTGAATAAACTCAACCTTACTGACATAATAAAGTCTTAAGCTCAGTAGAATCGCATTAGCGGAATCAAATTGAAAATAAAAAAAAAATGAAATGTGTGTGTGTGTGGGGGGGGTTTACAACACTTTATATCTAAAATTAATGGAATGCTTTGGAGCCTTTATTAGCACGCCTCTTCAAGTCGTGCGCCCCACAGTTTGAGAAACTCTGTTCTAATGTCATAAAACAAGATAATACATCTACCAGGACACACGACATTGATTTCCTGACCTATACTTGTTGAGGAAAGGGTTATTGTGACCCAAATCAGTAATCGATAGCAATGATCGAGACTCACTCGGTTAAAGATTTAACTATTAAAAAAAAACGATAGGACGAAAGTCGATAAACTGAAAACCGCTGACA
>JADKLZ010032871.1:2442-19128 GCA_021533235.1 Biomphalaria straminea
ATTTTTTACTATATTTATTCATATAGTCACATAAGTTTAAATAACACATTTAAAGACATAAAATTATTGCTTTGAGCTTTTTATCCTACAACATAGATGTTTAGAACATCAATCTAAATAAAAAAAAAGGAAAAAAAAGCCTTTTTAAGCCCCACTCTTTAAATACATGTTTCTCAAAAGAAACAAGTTGAAAGAAGGAAATTCTGGGTAGTTAGCAAAGGGAAACTATTCAGGAAAATATTTTAAGTAATTAAAATTATATAAAGAGTGAAAACAAAAATTGTTTAAAGCACTAACAATGCCAGTGTTGATCCAAACACTAGACCCTGTTCAAATCAATGCTGGGGGGGCATCATTACAGAGTCAAAGAGCTTACAAACAAGGCCTGTTACAAAAAGTGAAATGAACAGAGTTGAAGCTTACTTTTTCACAGACTTCATCTCAGCATGTGTTAAAGTTCTTTCAAATAAAAGTCCATTTCTGATAAGCCAGGTGTGAGAGACCTTTGAGAAAAATAAATACAAGAAATAAATACCAGTATAAAACATTCTCATATGCCTACTATTATTTTTTTATATTCTCTAGTAAAAACGAACTTCATTTAAAAAATAAAAAAAAATTAAAAATACAATACATTTAGTACAGAGGTTAATGATAATTAGACAAAAAAAAAAAATTCACAAGTATAATACAAAAAACACACTTATTATCTAAAAAAAATAACAATTTGTATCTTTTTGTTATTCTTAAAAATACTGAATGCATAAACAACAACAAAAATGCAAAAATATAGCAAGTTAAACTGATAAAACTATTGTAATTAAAAAATTCAGCAAGGAATACATTTCTTCACATTTCTGAATAACTATAATTCTATAATTGTAAAAATGCATCTTCACTTATAGTTGATCTTGTAGTGAGATGATTGAATGACTTAAAATGATTTCACCTGTTTGGTTTCTTTACTGTCATACATAGCTATCATAATTTACATACAAATCCATTTCTGAATAAATAACTTTGTTGTATTAAGTGTTATTTTATAATAGTAAAAATGTATCTTTATTTATGCTTGATTGTACATGTTCTAAATAATTATCATAATTTCCATAATGGCAATATATTCAGATAAGTTCAATGTTTCACATCACTATGTCAACCCAGTAGTAACCTGTATATTTTGTCACATCTAATGCAGACAAAGCCATTGTCTGCCAGGAGTTTATCTTTTTCCATTTCTGCACCTGTCTTCGGTAAGGGGCTTTTTTTGGGGCCTCAAATGTGTCACATGCCCTTTTGAGAGCTCTCCAACTGTCTCCATCAGAGGCAATCTGCTATCAGCTACTTTGTCTCTGCAAAATGGCACCTGAGTTGATCTTTATATCACTTCAAGATGCACCTCTGTCCTCCTTTAAGCTTGCCAAAAATGTCCAAAAGTCACAACACAATAACAAAATATACTTTCTTAGAAACTCAAAGACAAAATAAAAAGACACACCTAAAAACACATTTTTGGAGAGTGTATCTAACTTGTAAAATACAGCTCTCACCTGCTCACTAATAATAATGTGTGCTTCATGTCTTTCATTTGCTTAGAAATGTTTTCCATGGTTTTACCTGAAATGGCAATGAGCTTGAGTACTCTCCACCATCAAGATCAAAAAAGCTGACAGTGCTGGACTCGATTGTACATATGCCTTTCTGCTCCTTGCCTGCGGAAAATATAAATAAAGGAATCATTTGATTGCTTAACAATACTAAAGCAAAGTCACAAGTTAAAATAAGAGATAAAAAAATTCTTACCAGCAGAACCCATTGAGGAGCTTGAATCTACAGTATTCCCACCAGGAGATATCACAAAAGAAGCCCAGAGTGCCTAATATAAAATAAATGAATATCCAAATGGAATCATGTTAAATACATTATTTATATCAAAATTAAACACTGAATTGAAACTAGTTGTACCTGAAGTACAGGTGAATCCATGGTGAATGCCTTGACAACAGTCCTGAAATTGCCTTGGCTGCCTCGACTCCACACCACAGTGGTCCCATTAACGTAGAGCTCCTCATCAAAGTCAACATCACGACCATGTTCTCTAAAAACCCAGCTTTCTTTCTGCTAAAATCAAGACATATTTGTATGTTGTCACATTTTTGGTTATCCTCATACTGAGCAATGACAATATTAAATAAGTGTTTGGCATGAAAATTTTAATAAAGTGAATTAACAAATATTAAAAAAAAAAGAAAAAAATATTTCAGAAAAATAAGCTTATAAATAGAAATTAGAAAGATTTTTTTTATTATTCTTTCTATATACCAGGGTATATAAATATAATACCAAAAGATGTCTGATTTAGAGGAAAATTGAAACTAGGTTATGTCTGCTTGTTCCTTTTTGCCATCCTTTTATTTAGAACAATGTCAAACTATGTTTACTCTTGAAAAAGTGTCTGCTAACATCCATTAGAGATGAGAGATACTTAAGGCCACCTTAAAGAAAAAAAGGACTTCACTAGCATTGAAGTCTGGAATCATCTGTCTAGCAGACTCGCTCTATCCACCTTGGCTTGTAATAAGATTTAGTAAATATTGGTCAAAAATCAGTGTTGGCCCAAATATTTACCATCTCCAAATGAGGCTACAAAACTAGTATTTAATAATCTAAATAATAATTTGTCAACAAGTTTGCAATGGTGGCTACACTTAATGTCAAAGACAATGCAAGCATGAGAACAAATATGAATAGTGTTGAAACAATACTGTATGATTAAGTGCAGTCTTTCACTACCTTTATAGAGTCCTGTAAAGTGATTTCTTTAAAAGAGTTGAAAAGTGTGAAGCCTTGATCAGCTACTGGGGAATCACATTTTCTTTTGATCTGAAACTGCCCAGGATGACGGCGGATGTAGTCTCTGCCGAAAGGAATGAAATCCTGGGTGTCGCAAGATGTAATCATCTCCTCAGACTCCAGCGTGAAGAGAAATTTGTTTAGCAGTTTGTTAAATGTATAATTGAAGATCCCTCAGGTGCCTCACCTACTAGAGCTGAATCTGGAAAAATAAAGAGATTAAAGTAACAGCTTGTAAGTAACTTATAATACGTTTCATATGTTCTTTATGAATTGGTGCTAGCAATATATAAATATTTTAAGAAACTTGTTTTTATTGTTGTTTTTTTTTCAAATGATCTATAAATATACTTTACTTGGTGACACATTTTCTGTTAATAATACTGTGAATTTGTGAAATTCATGGATAATTGGACATACCATCTGTGAATGATGGATTTGTCATTATAAGTGGTAAGTGTGTTTGACCTAATTTTTTCATATGAAATAATTGTTTGCTGCTTCTGTTTTTGTTTTTAAAGTCCTCTATTCTTGGGCATCAAAAATGATATATAATATGTCAATAAAGACAATTTGAAATTGGTCAAAAAATTGGTCCCAAAAGTAGAATGTTGAGAGCTCAATCTGTTTTCCGCTATTTTATATAAATGCTTCTTTTGTGTCTCTTGAGTATTAGGTTGTGTTTTAGATATGTAAGAGGCTAGTATTGTTCTAGTTTTGTTCTAGTCTTTAGAAGGTTAAATAGCATTTTAGTTTTATGTTCTTTGATTAGCGGTTGGTCATCATGCTGACCACATGACACCCATTTTAACTGTCGGCCAAATAAACAGATGATCTATACACAATCTGCCCTCATAGATTGCAGAATCTGAAAGGGGAACTTCAAAGTTAAAAATTATACTATCTTTCACTTTAAGCACTTTCACATTTTTGGAGCCTTTTTTTTTTGTTTCAATTAATTATTATGGTTATTTCTACACAATGGTAGAACAAACTCTCTTTTAGATCTAGATAATAGTCAGAATGAATGTGATGGATTATCCTTTGATCCTTAGATCAGTGTGATTGTCCAAATTGTGTTTTTACAAAGAATATGGAACATATGTGGAGAAACATGTAATATACTAGATCTACAGTTTTCTAATGTAAAGACTAGTTAATGTGTAGAACATTTCTAGAATGAATAGACTACAAGCAGGCCTCTACTCTAAATCCAAATTCCAGTACAAGAGAACCCTAACCATAGAGTGACAGTGATGACCTAGATCTATATTAAGAAAATTCAGATGAACTGGTACCAGATGTTGAAGTCTAAAAGTTTTCACACATGAACGATATCCACACCACAGCAAAAAGGTCCCAATTTGTCAGTACGCCACAAAATCACCTTCCCAAACGACTTCTTTAAGTAGGGAATTGTGTGCAGGAAAACACTCCTAAGGAGATCAAGACTAACATTACAAAGATACCCTTCACAGCTCATTCAAGGGTTGTGATTGACATTCATGGCTGGGAAACAGGCTACAGCTCTCAATGGTTCCAAAAGGCGTGAAGCTGAGAGTGACAGAGTCTCAAAGAGGCAAAGAGTTCCTAGGAGAGCAGCCAAAAAGAATGTAGTTCTAACCCCTATACCATGTATGTGGATGACTTTTAAAAGCGAATATTGCACTTAATAGCCAACTTTTGAGATCATAGGAAATGAGCAATGTGCATATCTTTGACCACGAAAGTAGGTACATCGAAAAACCTGACCTAGATTCATTTTTTTAATCTCTGAAAATATTTTAATATATCTACTCTATTTATAAATTATAAATGGATCTTATACACTGATTTTAAAGTAACTACAGGCTAGTTAGTTGTTTTTTTTGTCTGATCAGTTTTAAAGCATTTCAGTCCACTGTGCGTCATAAAAGCTAGTTTCTTCTTGATTTTTTATCTTGGGGTCAAATGCGCCACTTGTATTTGTGCAATGCACCACAGGTTTAACACCCCTGATCTAGCTAGACTAAAACTAAAGTAAATCTCAATCTACTAGAGTAAAACTGTAATACTTTTTTAAAAATTAAATAAATTTATATATATATAAAAGTTAATGATGTGTACTTTGTACTGTAGTCGTAGTCTCAGTCCTACACTTACAGTGAAGTGACTGTATATTATATGTAAATTTAGGACCTTACTTATTAGGTGTGTAGTGTTGATTTATTTTTAAAGGATTTGATTATTTATATATAAATGATTATTAAATAATATTAAAATATTATCTTTTAAATCTTTCATTAGATCTAGATCTATATTGTTAACAGGTGACCGGTCACTTCATCCCCGGTCACTTCAAAAATTGTCAAAACCATCCAATGCAATGGGAGTTTCCCTTTAATTTACTTAAACTTTAAATTTCCGTGAATACTCATTATACATGATTAAATGATGATTATACTTAGATATATAATAATAATAGTAATAATACTAGTACTAGAGAGAGGCTATTATTTTATTATACTTATACGTTACACACTACACAGTGGCTGTGTCTCAGGGTCTATAGTGTGTGTCACTGTGTGTGTCTGTGTGGTTAGAATTTCAATTTAGGGAATTTAGACTAAGACTAGTACTACTAGTAGTAGTAAGACTAAGTCACTAAGTCAGTCTAAGTGAAGTCAGATTACTTGTGAAGTGTGTAAGTTGTGATATCATATAATAAATAATCATACGATAAGTAATAGAATCTAGAAAAAAAGTAGACTAATCTGTAGGCATACTCATCTAGATATCTACACTAGATTCAGAGATGTAAATAGATTGGATCTAGATATATCTACACCTTTGCTTACCAAAAACTATTCATACGAGCTTTTTAGTCCGCCATAATGTTGACATTTGTCCGAAATAAGATTTCGTTAAGAATAGCTATTCTATATAATAATTAATTCGAATAGTATCTAGATATACTCAAATATGATATAGAGTTATAGACTGTATAGATTTTTATATAGGCAGTATTAGGCCCATATAGATCAAGTAATAAAAAGTTTATCAAGTTTATGTAACCATATTATGCTACTTGTGTAGTTAGAAGCTTTGATGCTGAAACAATCAAACATGTCATATTTTTGTTTTGTTTTTTTAACTTGAATAAACTCGAATTTGGAATGCAATTTGTTTTGTTATTCAGCCCTAGGCCTAATTTTTACAAAACTTATATAAATCTGTCTGGCATGTCACCCCAATGAAATTCACACTGCGGGGGGAGGGGGGGGGGGATTTAGTGACTGATTTTTTTTGCTATGATTTTGTTTATTTTAGTTGAGATTTTAATACTATGCCAGCCCATACAAGTGGATCTCAAGCATAAAACCCCATACCTGGGGCGAGGGGGGGGGGTGCAGCGAAAACCCCCACTTCTATAAAACAAAACAAAAAATAATGCAAACAACAATTCGCAAATGCCAAGAGCATATCTAAGAAATATTTGGATTTTAAAACCCTCTCCGAAATCAACTTGGTCCTAATTATCCTATCGGGTGTCACCCGGTGCGGACCGCACCTGCCTAGTGACGGCACTGCTCCAGCGAGGTTTCAAGCTGAAAAGCAACTCTTCAATATGAAAAAAAAAAGTACACACTCAAAATTCTATGAACATAGTCATTAACCCCCCTCCTCCACATGGCGTTAAATATAACCCACCTCCTCCTTTAACAGGGTTTAAATTGATGCTAAAAAAAAAAAAAAACCACCGCTTCAATATAAAAAAAAATCACACACTCTAATTTCTATTTGCGAAATCAAAGTGGGTTTTTTTGAGTTTAAACCATCCTCCTCTAGATGGATTTTAGTTTAAAACCCCTCAAGATGGTTTTGAGTTTGAAATCCTCTTACAGATAGTATTGAGGTAAAAAACAACCCAAAACCACTCTCTTCTATATTATTCTAAAGCAAACTGCAGTGACCAAGTTCGATGATTATCAATTTAGACATCCATGAGGCTGATGGCTTTGCACTGGGGGTTTTGTCACTGGTGAGACTTGTGTGAGCCCGGAATGTTTGACAGCACACTGGGCTGGTTATTCCAGCTAGTGTCATTGGCCTTGCTTTTCTTCTCAGACGCTTTTCTTCTCTTTTACTCGGCAATAATTGCGCCAGTTTTCACAGCGCAGCGCCATGATACTCTATCGTGTGCTTCTGTCTCACAGGTGGCTGGGTTTATGCTGGATTATGAGTGTAGCTAAGGAGTTTTTGCATTGTTAAGAAAAAAAAACTCCAGAGATTTTTAGTTTACCCCCCACCCCCGGATGGTTTTGACGATAAAATTTTCTTTTTCGATGTAAAATCTAGGAAGCAAACTACTGTCACCGAATTCCAAGAGCGTAACCAAGAGAGTTGACACTTTAATACCAGTCGCTAAGCTTCGTTAATAAAGCGCAGTGAATAGTCATTTGCCAAAATTGAAAAATATTAAATGTGTCTCGACAAAGATGGCTAAGATGGATTTTTTGGAGTCAGTTGGAGAGATCGGGTCTCAATCAAGGAAATTCTATGCCGAACTGGAAGTCAATCACTTATAGGTAGGTTGTAACAGAGTGTCGCATGAGGTTTGTAGGGCATGTTCTCCGACAAAATAAATTACACACACTAAGAGTTGCAATGCCATGGAGGAAAGCGGAAACTAGGACATCCTAGTACAGCTTGGCGCCACACTTTCATGGAGGTCCTTAGAGCAGGTAGGAAGAGGCTTCAGACATTACCAATGACAGATTTTTGTGGAGGCAGCTTGCCAACCAATGCGCCCAAATGCGCGGAAGGATCTGTCTTAAGTAAGTAAGAATAGCAGATTATTTTTTTTTTTAACTAAAACTTTTTAATAGCAGGATAATGCACTGTAGATACTTTAGAATATGCTTTTTTTTTTTCTTAAAATACTGGAAATTTATGGTATGGGAGAAAGGCGTGTGATGACGTGTAGCAGTCCAGCACTCGAAAATTTACCGCCCAGGCTTTCACTCAGCATAGATCCACATGGAGAGAGAGCATAAAGGAGGGGTCTTGCATTGCAGATGCCATACACCTCAGAAGCTGAAAGAAGGATGGAAATGCAACGGCGCCTGGTGACTACATATTCCCAACCTGTGACCTCAGCTGTGTATCAAGGATCGGCCTCTTTAGTCACACAAGAGCTTGCAAGGGGAAAAGATCGTAAAATGCCACAGACAAATACTGGAAATTTAATTACATGACTTATTCAAATCATAGACTATGTAAAATGCACTTAATATAAGCTTTTGTTTAAAAAAAAAGTATTTGTATTTTGCTTGCTCTCATTGTTGTTATTGTTTACAAGTGGAACATTGTTATTTTTAGCCTGAATAATTCATTATAATGGTGTTAGCAGGTGGAGGTTCTAGGTCAGGTCTAGGCCTCGTGCTTACTAGTAGTTACACAGTAGCCAGATGGTAACGCTATTGGGTGAGTCGTATCTGTGCACCCCTCTCTGTGACCAAGGAGCTAGAGTCGCCTAAGATACAAAACAAAATAACTAAACTAAGTTAACTTGAAGAAAAAACAAACTTTAAATGAAAATAAATACTAAAAATGATATTTTAAATTTACATATGTAATGGAATGTTCAACACTGTTGAATCAGAAGTCATCTATGAATCTGACAAACGAAATAAACAACAAGAATTCCACTAGTAACAGTTAATTGTTTCCCTTTTTTTTTCTGTACTTTCAATATTTGTTTTTTGTTTTCTTCTTTTTGTTTCAGGGTATTTAGGATTAGTTTAGTACATTTTAAGATAATTTGCCTGTATTCTCTAATTTTGATTTTATTTAGCCTAAAATAGTTTTGTATTGAGTTAGGGTAAGTTAGTTAGTAAGTTACTGTTATTTTGTTAGACTTTCTTAAGACCTGCAGCCAGACGGAGAAATAATGGTAAGACGTGGGTCCCACGTGCAGTGGAGGAGAGCCGGAGGGAATGGAACTTGTGTCTAAGGATATGTTGACTCGACTACAAGCTGAACTTAAAACATTGAAGGTGGCCTGTCAGCGCCCTCACTACATATTGAACCTGCTGGACAAATGAAGCAGTTTAGCGGGGATGGCAGAAATGATGAGGTTTCAATTGAAGATTTCGTCAGAGAAATAAGAGACACGTGGGAGCTCCGACCTTACCTCTCGTCTCAAGAGAAGACAGCAACCATCCTTGCGAACATAAGTGGTCCAGCTAGAGTAGAGACAGATCTGCAGCCACCTCAAGTCAGAAGTGATCCCGAAGCTTTGCTGGATGCACTTAAGTTTGCATTTGAAAAGATCGTACCGGTGCAATAGGCTGAGATCACATTTCTCAAGTCGCAACATAGAAGAAGTGAGTCGCTGTTCGAATTTTCTCACCGACTGTTTAAAGAGTTCACAACGGCCATAAGACAAAAAAAGAGAGAAGGCATAGATTGCTTCAAGGAGGAAAGATTGAGGAACCAATATGCCTATGGAGTCCGAGACGTAGAACTTCGCAGAGAGCTGTTTAGGATCATAGCCCAACATCACCAGACAAGTATTCAAGATCTGCGAAAATATGCATTCAAGTTGGAGAACCAGAACAAAGAGGCAGCTGGAGACCAAGAGCATTCGTTTGATATTCTCTTAGCGACATTGGCCAAGTTAGAGAAGCAGCTTGAAGAGATAGAGGGGGCAGGCTATGACAATCAGCCATGCTCTATTAACTCACTCTCTAGTCAACACAGACCAACACGAAGACAGACGAAACATAGCCAGCAAAGCAGAAATCTACCGACAGCACCACCGGGTCTTGTATGGACAAGAACGAAGAGAGAATTCTTCCCATATACTGATAACGGATCACCAATGTGCACCAAGTGCTGGGAGGCTGGACATGTAGGGTGTCAATGTCCGCCATCGCCACATCTCACTGTTGGGGTTCAGTCTGTGTGCAATAGTGAACCCATTGCTTCACAGCCAACCCACCAGTACAACGGGTGAACTACGAGTTGATGCAATTTACACTACATGTCCAAGTCACTCCAAGCAAGCATACCCCACATCGAGAAACAGAGACTTTAAGGCTGGTCAGCCTAGCTCGACCAGACATGACCGATTCTGGAAGACACATAGACAAAAAAGAAAATACAAGCAGTTGGACCAGCGACATAGACGATTTTGCTCACCATTACCTACCTCACCTCCTACAGCTTCCCAGGCATGGATCAGGAAAGACCTTAGGACCGAAGAGAAACTAGACAGACAACCCTGAATAACCTATGAAGCCAGCCCGTTACAAAGTGGAAAGATGATTGTGGTAAGTGGTACCAGAAGATGCTGACTAGAATCAGTTGTTTCCATTTCTAGAAACGTGGAACGTCACGTGACGGGTCAAGTTGGGGGCTCTGTAATGGAGTGGGTATTTTGTTTAGGCCACACCGGCTAGCCGATAGCCACGTGACCTTCCCCCCCTCATGGCGCCCGGTGTCCCCACATAACAAGGCAGGCCAACGTAGATACTGGACCATTCGGCCGGCGTCTCTAGCCACTGTAGGGTCTGTTAGTAGTTGGACCTACATCATCTCCACTCCCTTGTTGTGCCTGGTTCTACACCATGTGCTTATGTATGGCTGCAGATTTTTAGAATATACAATAAATTGATTTGAAATATATAGGCCTACGTGTTGACGTCGTACTTGATCTATTTTTATTTCTGTGGACCCAAACCCACCACACATAGCAAAAATAAATCAATAATAAATTATAAAATTAAATGTACACTAACTACTGAACCCAACAACTAACCAAACCCTTATCGAGTTTTATGCTACTACAAACCTAACAATCTAACCGAACCAACTATCTAACTAAATTTGCTACAGTAAACGTAGAGCTAGTTCTACTCTAAAATTCCAACAATAAACTAGACTAGATCTACAACTAGACTAGATCTACAACTAGACTAGATCTACAACTAGACTAGATCTACAACTAGACTAGATCTACAACTAGACTAGATCTACAACTAGACTAGGATCTACAATATCCTTCAATGAAACAGTAACACTAAAACTAAAACACGCTTTACTACAGAACTAAGAACAGACCACGGCAGCAATATCAAACACTGCAGCAGCAGTAATAGTAACCTGCAACATACAAATACAAAATTATAAATACAAAATAATCATGGATCCATCAGGGCAGTCCTGAGTTAGGCACCGCCATCTTTAATACAAAACGTTGAAAACCAAACTGACAACTATTTTGGCAAATATTCCAAATTAAAATAATAAAACTTTAAATGATTATATAAAGTATGTTTACACTTAGTACAAAAAACAAAAAAACAACAACATAAAATATTTCTATATCTTACAGGCAGTCCCAGGTACACAAATATTTAAAAATAATTACACGCCAGATCACAAAGATCATCACCTGTCCCACAGACAGAGATACTGTACTGACCACTGGTCAACTGTCTAGGCAGCAGCACAGACTCTACTATATAGGCTATATTACCCCACATAACCCATATTACAATAGGCGGAAGTACAATGATAAAATCTGACACACTTATATATATATATATATATATGAACCAGGCATACATAAATTCTATAAATGGAAACAAAATTATTACTTTTATATATCGATTGAGGCGATGTCCCATTTTATTTAGTTTTAACGAGCATGATATCTGAAAAGAATTGTGTCCTCTGTTGATTTTCAGAGAAAGTATATCTATAAATATGCCAAATATCAAAACATATAGCTGGAAATCATTTAAATGATAATATCTTTCTCATTTTCAGCACGATAGTTATCCTTTTGCGCTTTGGCATTGCCTTCGCTGTGAATATGTTTTCCAAGGACCAATCGCAAACGGAACATGGACATGAAAATGCTTCTGAATTTGGTGCTCATATACAGAAAAATGAAAAAGTTCACCAAAGAGTTAAGACCATCCATGGGGTAAAAGGCGGAGAAAAGAGTGACAAAGAGATTCTTGTACAGGCCGGTCATTTTGAACTCTTTGATGAAGATCATCATAAAAGTGATGACCACGCCAGGGATGGAGAAAACGATAAAAGAAACGGAGATAAAGATGACCATCTTAACTAGCTTCTTGTCCCTGCCCGTCAAAGAGGATCTATTGTTTGAAACCTGGTTTCTCCATTGAACTGTTCTTGTAAATGAACGGATTAGGGCGAAAGTGCATGCCGTGACGACGCCAAAAGCTAAGAGCTGGAAGATGACCAAGGCCATCAAAGTGAAGCCTTCCAGGCTCGCGGCCATGGGAGGATGAATCAGGCCCAAAGTGGATTTGTTGACCCTGGCGTTGTAGGTCGGGCCCAGACTGCTGGCAAGAAATGCTGGGATGACTGTTGCTATGACAATGCAGAACACGGTGACGGAGGTGACGATGGACACCTTAGGGGTGATGATGGCTCTGACCTTCAGAGGTAAGGACACGCACATAAACCTCTCCACGGTGATTACTGCCGTCATCATGCTGGCCACTCGGCTGCACCCGGCGTAGGGCCACCCGAACGAGATGTACCCGACCGAGTCTACTACCTCGAAGTAGGTCACGGCTTGTAGGACACCAGGGTTGTAGACAACGCTGAATCCCAGCAGCATTAGGACCACGCCTGTGTCGGCAACGGACAAGCTGAAGAACGAAATGTTGGTGGTGTCCTTGAAGCCGATCTTGAAGAAGATGATGACCTTGATGACGTTGATCACCACCCCAAAAAAGCCGACCGCCCCGGAGAAGAAAAAGTAATTGACCGTGGTGATGGTATACAGCATGGGGCTGCTGATGCAGCTGGCCATGCAGTCAAACGAAACCACACTTGAAAAAGTTTGATTTGACATAACCATGTAATAATCATTAAAGGCTTCGAAATTTCTTGTTGCTTTCGTTAAGAAAATAATAATCAAAATAATGTTGAATTTAATTGTTCTATAGGGTTATTTCTTTTAAAGCTAAATCCGTTTTATTTTGACACAGAATCAAACCCAGAGCTAGCTAAGCTTGCACCAGGTTCTTATAAGAATCTTAGCTCTGAGTTAAACGGACACATTTATACCCAATTTTTTTTTTAAGATTGTTTTTAAACGCCTCCTATCCCAAATCAAATTGTATGCGTGTTAAACCGTGTATACTAGAAAGACTTCGTACTAAAACATGTGAAAGATTTTTTTTTTAAGAAATGATATAAAATAGCACTGTTTTGTAGAAGATAACATTATTTTTTTGAAATTGTTGTAAAGATTTATTTCGTATAATGAGCGCATGGTAGTTAATGTTTTTAATCCCTCCTGGCCGTAATGATCTATCCGAGGTCTAAAACGATTAGTGCCTTCACAAAATTGCAAGGGAAATTAAGACAATTGGTAAATGATAAAATTGACTTTTGATTTCACTTAACTGATCAATGTCGTACTTCTGCTATCGCGATGCCGAATCGCGTGATGATAAATGCAAGAGCCTATTATAGTTGAAAGCTACAAACGTCAAAAGTGTACGAACAGCGTAATTGGCGTATGGCGAGCGTCTCGAATCCGTAACTGGAAAAAATATGTATTTAAAAAAAAAACGATAAATAGATAAGTGATTGCGAACTAATATCTAAATGCCTTTAAGCAAAAATGTACTATACCACAAATTGCTTGTTCAAGTTTCATTCAAGTATGTTATAGTTTGCCAACAAATTGATTGACGATACCTTAACTCTTTCTCTTCGTAATTATTTACCACACTCTGATGGAATCAACGTTGGTATCGTCTGTTAGGAGAAAAAGAGTTAATTCTTACAAATAATAATAATAATATAAGTTCAAGGATACATAATTAATACCATGACCTAAATCTCAGCTTTGGGTATGGATATTGCAGGCTTACTAGAGAGAGGTTACGATACGACCTGGTCTAACATATTTACTGAAGTGACTAACGGGAGACTCTTTTTTAATGAAAGAAATAGCTCAATCATATGTTACGTTTAGACATAAGTTTAACATTGGATTTTTTTTTAAATAATCCTTCTTTTATGTATTTGTGTGTATATATTTGAATATTCGTAGGATAAATAAAATCTTCTTCTGTCTCTCTCTCTCTCTGCTGCCTGGCCGTGTAGTAGACCTATGTGTTTCATATTACTGAATCTTGCTTGCTGACATATACCCTGTCGTCATGAGAAGATAAACCTGCGCATATACCAATTTGAAACTGTCAGGTAGAGTTGTGCTACTGTACTTGGAACTAGCATAAGCGAAGAAGAGCGTCCCTTTTAACGACCTGAATGAACAGCATGCGCATTCCGAACATAAACTGCTCTGTCTGGCAGGGGTCAGACGTGGGGTTAATCTCGTGTTTGTTTGTATTTTTTTACGTAAACTTGCAGTGACACGGTCACTCCGGGCTCGTAAACTAGAGAGGCCTTGTACACCGGGACCCACGCCATTTACCTTGATTCTACCAGGCTGACCGTGTGGGACACTCCATTGCCCCCCAAGGAACGGCGCTTGGACGTTGACATAAATAAAGTTCCCTTTTCAGACCTTGTGGTCTATAGGGCAGATGATGTAAAGGTCATCTGTTTCTGTAGCCCACATTTACGAGGGTGTCATGTGGGTGGTAATGCAAAATGACCAACCGCCTTTACTTTCGCCAACTAATAAGGGGGGGGGACCCCAAATTAGTGTTTTTTACATTAAAAATTAATGTTAGGTACCCATTGGAGCTGGGTGGACTCAGAGGCACCCAAAGATCCCTTAATTAAAACCCCAGTCTTCACCAGGATTCGAACCCGCATCAACGGTTTGAAAGCCAAGCGCTTCATTTCTCGGACATTATACCCTTAAATAGATTTGGCCTACATTGATATCATTATTATTGTTACTTATAGTTAGGTTTTAATGTTGCTATATTTTGTTATTTCCTAGAAGCACAATAAGCCGCTCAGCTACTGCGCCCCATAAATAGATATGGATAGTTAGGCCTACATCGACATTATTATTTATTATTATTTATTGTTAGATTTTAGTGTTGAAATTGTCTTATTCCCTAGAAGCACTATAAATATATTTCATCATAAATATATTTCACTCGTCGATGTAAGTGTTTTGTAAAAAGCATTCAAGAGTTACGTCGCTCCTAGCTTCTGAAACTGTTCAGACTCAACGCTTTCTTGCAGTTATTGATCAGTTTATCAGTTCTCTGGATCATCGATTTAAAACATGCAATAATATTTGCTGACATTTTCTCTAAAATTGAAGCATCATCCTTGTTATTCGTATGCCATATGTTTTATAAAAAAAAATCTTCTCTTGTTAATAAATGTGTTCACTTTTCAACATTTCTTAAGCAGATAAGAAAAAAAGCATTTTCAAAAAGTAGGCCTATTTATTTAGAAACTACAATAGGGGCTTTATATTCAAATTAGGCATGTAAAGCAATTATTTTTTCTCCTAATCATTAATGAATATTAGGAAATTCTAATTAATTAAATTCTAGGAAAATCATTAGAGCTGTTTTTGAGAGATGTCTCCAGGTTCCACACAGAAAGTTTCGACTTGGGGTGTCGTACAACTATTTAGACAGGTAGATTAACAACAACAACAATTATAAACTAGAGGAGGCACAAATCCTACCACGGGTGTAGCCTACTGGGTCGTCATTGCCAAAAGTGGTCATGAATACAAGCACTCCACTACCTACCTATCAAATGTTTCATAATGGCATGCATTTCAAACAGCCTCTGACAACCAGTCCATCTACTGGCCTTCATGTGTGGTTCAGAATTGAGTCTGACGGAACTGTTCTCACTAATAGAAGAAAGGGCGACAGTGAGTAACATGACTCCTAAGCCAGTAAGCTTCGGGCAGGAGGGGCTTCTTAGCCATGGCTGACTACCCACCTAGGAGAAAGAAAATTCTCAATTCAAACCTCTGTTGCCTTGCAGCTATGCCCAATCATGGGAAAGGCTTCGGGAATCAACCCTGAGGAAAAAATTAGGAGCGTCGACACTAAGGCAGAGCCTGCGACGCCGCTGACAACAAACCGTATCGACACATGCCACTCCTTTGGATACATCAGTTGTGTGGAGGGTGGACGGATGTGTGGGTGACATGGTTCCGACCACGGCAAATACCCAGGCCTTCATCTCATTTCCATGTCATGAGATGACATATAGTCGCTTCGAAGAATGAAGAGGAGACGACCACTTATTCCAGATCTGATGTGGCTGTAATTTGATGGATTCAGATTCAGATTGTCTTCGAGGTTTATATATATATGTTTTGCAATTTTTCATGAATAAAATGATAACTGTGTTTGAGTATGTAAGATGTTTGTTTTAGATCATTTTCGAGTTAAGTAAAGATGTCTTGCCGCGGATTCAAAAGTCTTCAACAGTCTGAATAAACTCAACCTTACTGACATAATAAAGTCTTAAGCTCAGTAGAATCGCATTAGCGGAATCAAATTGAAAATAAAAAAAAAATGAAATGTGTGTGTGTGTGGGGGGGGTTTACAACACTTTATATCTAAAATTAATGGAATGCTTTGGAGCCTTTATTAGCACGCCTCTTCAAGTCGTGCGCCCCACAGTTTGAGAAACTCTGTTCTAATGTCATAAAACAAGATAATACATCTACCAGGACACACGACATTGATTTCCTGACCTATACTTGTTGAGGAAAGGGTTATTGTGACCCAAATCAGTAATCGATAGCAATGATCGAGACTCACTCGGTTAAAGATTTAACTATTAAAAAAAAAAACGATAGGACGAAAGTCGATAAACTGAAAACCGCTGACA
>JADKLZ010032872.1:0-16470 GCA_021533235.1 Biomphalaria straminea
ATAAATTGTCTTCCGTTAGTCAGCCCATAAATTGTCTTCCGTTAGTCTGTTTAATGTTTGCTTTTCTCAATTCGTATTTTTTTTTTGTTCCTGGACGTGAATTTGCAGGTTCCAGCTTACTTTAAAGTAAGAGGAAAAAGCAGTTCAGTTTGGCTACCAATCCATCTAACCCAGTGACAACAACGAGATTACGTGTGTTCTAACCCAGTGACAACAACGAGATTACGTGTGTTCTAACTCAGTGACAACAACGAGACTACGTGTGTTCTAACCCAGTGACAGCCACGTGACTACATGTGTAGTGCAGTGCGATCCTTAACATCGCGAGTTTCTAGTTTAGTTCAGGTCATACTTTTTGATTCGCTTTAAGTCTCCGTACGAGAACAAACTGTGCCTCATTCTCTTTGTCCAAAGTTATATGCCACAAGAAAGGGAAGTTTATTCCTCTTGACATTGGAGCAGACATGCCACAAGAAAGGGGAGTCGATTCCTCTTGATATGGGAGCAGACATACACCAAGAAGAACCACAGAATATTTTGTCCAGGACTTTCAAAAGGGAGAATTTGAGACTTTCAGTGAATCAAATTTCAACTATTCTTTAATTCTGTTGAATCTTTGGTGCACCACACTGATCTATTGACCGCCTAGAATAACTTACAATCGCAATCCATTCTGTGATGTCTTCTCATCACGTTCTCTGGCCATACAGTTATAGCTTGCATTTTTTTTTACAGTGGTCAGCAGGTCATCAATTTGCAATTTAAATTCTGTTTCGAATTATTATTTGTGGTGTAGCCTTAGTAGGTGATATCTAAAGTAAAAAAGTAAAGTGTCCCCATCAGACTTTGCGATCTAGGAGCAGAAATTGTTAAGGTCATCTGTTTCTTTGGCCAACGGCTAACGAGCGGGTTGTTATGCGGCCAGTACAACGACCAACCGTCTTTACTTTCCCCAATTCAAGTCAGGTCACCATTAGTTGGCTCCCTAAAAATCTTGAAATTAAAAATTAGTAATCTGATCTAGTCTTTTAAACCAGGAGCAAGTATTCCAGAACTGGTTATCTGAATTAAGTCCAAATCTAGATTTTCAACTACAGAGAATAAAACAACAAAAAGAAATTGAATCATTCAAGACATTTCTTGTAGAGCATATTATAACAAATAAACAAAATGACCATAACATAGTGTCATAAAAAAATACAATTGAATGTCCACATCATCATTCAAAGCAAGTAGCCCAATGTGCAGAGTACCTTTGAACACAGTTGTCATTTAATATGAATTCTTTTTATACCACACACTTCCTTGCACCCAACAGAGTCTTTAAAAGAAAAGATGAAATGTTAACTTACAATTGAGGTAACACAAGAATAGCTTTACACTGAAATCCAATTGTTTTGTTTTCAGAACAGCTGATCTGCTGCATTAAAGAAAACAAACTACAAGCCTACTGACTGTGACACACGTTCTCAACTTAAAATACTGATCTTGAGATTCAGATTAGGTCTATTAACTTCTCAAAATGGAACTTCCTTTAATAATTCAAATTGTCCTTAATGGTCAAATTGTATCCACTAGAAGGAGAATTGAGGAGAGGAAGAGGAGGCTGGTAGCAGTTATAGAAATTAGGAGACTACCCAGTGAGCTCAGCCTCCAGACCTCACATAGGAAGAGAAACCTTAACGCAAGATGTTATGTCTCATGAAAGACTGTGAATAAATTATCACTTTGTCGTTGGGGTCCTCCTGAATGGGAAGTAGGTGAAAAGCTTACTGGCCACGGGACAAACTCTTTACGGGGCAAGGGTTCATAAAAGAGATTGTTCTTGAACATTTTCTGAGACTTTTGAGGACATGGCAATCATAAAAATTTGATCATTTCAATGTCAGATTTAAGTCTGTGGCAAACATGGTGGACATCTTCAACTGAATTAGATATAAGCCATAGCTTATAGTTTGTATTGAAAGTTTTGTTTTTTTTTCTTTCTAGAGACATTTTAATTAAAAAAAAAACACATTTTTCTTAGTAATTATCAATATAAACTACACAAACAAGAACATGAATATCTCAAAATATGAAGTTAACTTCAATAACAAACAAACAGATAACATTAACAGCTGAAGTCTTACTTTACAGACATAAATTAGAAGCAGCCTGTGAAATGTACTAAGAGAAGACATTCCACAGACATTCACAAGTGAAGCCACTTTGCAGTGGCGTAGCTAGTGTGGGGGGGTGGGGGAGGAAGGGGGAGAATTTGAGAATCCCCCCCCAGGCCCCCACATGAGTTTTTTTTACATTTTAAAATGTAATATTATGCAAAATGTAGGGCCCCCAATGAGGTCAAGCCCCCAAACGATGGAAAATTCCTAGCTACGCCCCTGCCTCTTTGTACAGATACAATAGCCAGTGAAGCCTCTTTGCGCAGACACAATAGCCAGAGAAGCCTCTTTGTGCAGACACAATAGCCAGTGAAGCCTCTTTGTGCAGACACAATAGCCAGTGAAGCCTCTTTATGCAGACACAATAGCCAGTGAAGCCTCTTTGTACAGATACAATAGCCAGTGAAGCCTCTTTGTGCAGACACAATAGCCAGAGAAGCCTCTTTGTGCAGACACAATAGCCAGTGAAGCCTCTTTGTGCAGACACAATAGCCAGTGAAGCCTCTCTGTGCAGACACATTACAAGTGAATCAAATTCATTTACACACAAACAGCAATCAAAGCCAGGCACACACTCAATATCCTAGTAAGATGCACAGCATCTTCAGCTACACATACAAAGCATCCTGAGCTACACATACACACAGCATGCTAAGGTACACAGCTATCCCTAAACTAATGTCAGTGTCACAGCCTTGGGGAAGTTAAACTCCTGTGCAGCCGTATCAGTCCAGCCATTGTGAGTTGTGGAAAGAGACTGGACAGTAGTGGGAGAGCTGGACAGTCTGAAATGACAATGGATGGACACAAGTCTACAAAATTTATTTCTTAGAAAGACCAAAAAAAAATCCTTAAATCAAGTATTTAAAAAAGTACAATATTATTGGTGAGTTCACTTACATTACTTAAAACAAAGTTTAGTCTTATTTGTGAAGGATTGTAAAACACATATTTTATTAACTAGTTATTAAGTAACAACTAGCTATCACATCATGGCCATACACTAAGCCAGCGGTTCTCAACCTTTTATGATCGGCGACCCCTTTTTACAATTCACGACTTGCCGCGACCCCCCCTCCCCCCCCCACACATACAGCATTAAAAGAATAGACAACAACAATCCATATTTTCGATGGTCTTAGGCGACCGTCAAGGGGGGTCGCGACCCACAGGTTGATAACCCCTGCACTAAGCTTTACTGACCCCTTGCTTAAATTAAAAAGAACCTCGGATCTGGTCTTATATTTTTTTTTATTCAGAGGAAAGGGGGAGAGCACTAGAGTCAACAATTATCAGGGTTAAAATACATGTACAGAGGATTATTATCCTAGTCATTATGTATTAATGTCTGAATCAAAATTTACCATTGAAAATACTTTCAGTAAGGTCTTGCCTTCCAGGGATGGAAAACCAAACTAAGAAATGAGCCAAATGGCCAACTGCTTGGTCAGTTGTTTGACCATGTAAATACTGAAGCAAAATAACCTCATTTTCTGAAAAGAAAGTAATGGTACAAGAATAATAAAATATAAAGTCACTGAAGTCAGACTTACCCTAAGTGCTTAATTAAAATAAACAAGAGAATTTAAGGGTCACTAATGATATCAAGTCATTAAAACTATTAATAAAAGATATGTTGCTGAAGCAAAAAATATGTCATTGACTCAATTTGACTTATTAAAGTTCTAAATTTAATTAAAGTTACAAAAAAAGATTATGCACACATAACTATATTCTGTATATTTTTATGCATGATAATCATCAGCTGTGAAAAAAAAAGACTCAAGGAGGCCATAAATCTAGTAAATCTAATTCTATCATTGATTCTAATAATAAAACTGTATTGATACATTTGAAGCCAAAAAACCTTATTTCGTTTTTTTTTTTTCTATTCATGAACTCAGAGAAAATAGTTTTCTTTAAGATTTAACTAAACACTACAAGTCAGGATCTAGATAAAGTTGAAGACAGCATTTACATATTTTTTATAGGCCAGTGATCTGTCAATTAGTCTAAACTAGAAATGCAGTGAATCACAAAGAGCAGAGAATTAATTAAGAAAGAATCAAGTTTGATCTAAAAAAAAAAACTTATTTTTTGTACAGTGTCAACTCTTCTGCTAGTGTATTTTTCTGTTTGAGAGAACTATATTATTATTATAGCTTTTATATAGCGCTACTCTCATGCTTATAGCATGCTCAGAGCGCTTTGGTCCAATCTCATTTGTGGACTAGTGGGGGGAGGGGGCATCTAGGAGTAGGTTTTCCGTGCTCCCTTTAGACGCTCAGTAAATACAACTCTGCCCGAGTCGGGTGTCGAACCTCGAGCCCCCTTCTAGGTAGCCAAGCCAAGTTCAAGTGCACTTAGCCTCTCGACCACACTTCCCACTGAGACTATATAACTACGGATCTAGTTGCATACTTTTTTTTTTCAATAATGTTTTATTTTAGATATGATATTGTAATGGTTAATTTTGATTAAAAAATATATATTAAAAGAGTTAATTATACATATTTATTATATACATGACTCTAAAACTTTTGGGGCCAAGGGAAGAATTAAAATATAGACTAATGAGAGCATACATTTTCTTACCGAGGGGCCACAGTAAATTACCAGGCTTTCATTATGACTGGCATGAAACAGGTTGGATTCACATATTTAACTGCTCCAGCCTGAATCAAACTACAATGACCTTAGGCTAACATCAGATGTTTGCAGATACTTTTTGTTTAAGAGAGATGGGGTGGATTAGAGCAAGTTGAAGCAATAATTTTGGAAGACAACTGCCATCTGCTCCATGATAACTAGGTCGAGTTGTCACCAAGTGGGTCATTTGTGTCCATTAAAGCAAGACTTGAGCGGTAGAAAAACTTATTTGTTCCTTACTCTGTGAGAAGTTGTTGAGTAGGGAATGGGAAGAAGATGGTTATTGAATGTTATGTGTTAACTATTCATGTCCAGTAAACAAAACAAAAATAACTGGAATGTTATGTGTTAACTATTCATGTCCATTAAACAAAACAAAAATAGCTGAAATGTTATGTGTTAACTATTCATGTCCATTAAACAAAACAAAAATAGCTGAAATGTTATGTGTTAACTATTCATGTCCAGTGAACAAAACAAAAATAGCTGAAATGTTATGTGTTAACTATTCATGTCCAGTAAACAAAACAAAAATAACTGAAATGTTATGTGTTAACTATTCATGTCCAGTAAACAAAACAAAAATAACTGAAATGTTATGTGTTAAATCAACCCCAAAACCTCCACTTCCTCCTACTTCCCATTCATTTGGTCTCTTTCTAGTGCGCTCGTGCGCAGCAGCCATAGAGCCACTACAGAACATGGTTATTACATTAACTATTTATGTCCATTAAACAAAACAAAAATTACTGACTGACCTTGAAGCCACAAGTCCAACAGTTCTTCAATCTTACACCTCAAACTTAATAGAAATTCTGTGTGGATGAGACGACTGGAACCAGACTTGATCAGACAGTGAGAACTGGTGTAATAGTTCATGACTAGCTTGAGCTGTTGAAGGCCTAGGGTGCTGCTCTTGTTGGCAAAATATTGACCAATCTGTTAAAAGAGGAGAAACACACATTTTCATGACAACTCTCAGAGTTTAAATGAACATTCAAGATGCTCTTCTCTCTCAACCCCCAGAACAGCTTTTTGGTTGATTTTATTGATTACCTTCTTAGCATCTTAAAAGTAACAGTCCAATGCTGTACATAACTTAACTAACAGAACAAGTAGACTTAGGCAATGTCTTCGATTAAACATGACTATGCAGTCCCAGTTGGGATCTGCTGCATATTTTCCTGCATCTTGTGCAGATAACGCCGTTGACTGCTGGCGGCCTATTTAAATCAGAGTTGACCATCAGTTATATGGCGATAGTTTGCTTTATCATTAAGCCTACTCCAGATTGTCTGTTCTCATCGGGGCTACTAGCAGACTGCGTAACCAGCTCACCTCTCTGCCAGTAATCCTTCACCTGCTAGAATTACTTTACTAAGAGCTTAGCTGTGACAGTTCCATTGTCACTAGGGCAGATTTCCGCTGCAGGCAGTAATTTATGTCATCGTCTACTGGTAAATGCTGTGCAGACATTTCAACATGAAATAGTAACAGGCAGCCGTTTTTTTTTTTACTTGGGAGGATTCGCCATTACTTTATACACTGCAAGGCATCCAGCTCTAAGTATTGGAATGTGGATTGCGCAAACCAAAACCACTCGTAAGGTCAGGTGCCTACCACAGTAGCTCAGTATTCCGAGACAGCTGTATAGATTTTAATGTCTTAGACTACTTTACCAGTAGACTGACAACATATAGACAGGTGTACTAATAGACTGGAGACACCAAATACACCACTAGATTGGTTATGTTTTAGCCTACAGCAGTAGTACAGTGGAACAAAATCTCAAAGAACCAGAAGAGGATCTGAAAGGACCAGAAGAGGAAGGGGACTGTACCAGCAAAAACAAAAACTTTCTTTAAAAACAAATAAGACTAAAGGTTGGGCAGAAGTGAAACAAAGTGAATATCTTTTCTGACTTTTGAGACTCAACAAATTTGTAAGAGAAAAATTTAGACCTGCATAAAAACTACATGTAAAAAGAAAAACAAGAAGATAACATGGTCCTATTGGGTAATATAAAAAAACAACAAATATTACATATTGCATAATAGTTCCTAGCACTTTCGTGTGTTTATAACTAAACCTCCACATGACTTCAAAAGTGGTGACTTACATGTTTCAGAATAAAATGTGGACAGATGGCTTCAACCTTCTCTTGTGTCACACACTGGTAGATGATGGAAGATAGCTCCTGCATGATGCCATTGTCCTGAAACAGTATAGGGGATAACATGTATCTAATACGCTGAATAATATTTGACATATCTGATGAACAGCCTTTTTACTCTATGATTACAACAATGGAGACAAGAGTATGGTTTTATTTCTTGAAATATCTTTTAGTACTGAAGAATTAGCTGTTATCTCCAGCAGCTCCTTATTAGTTGTTCTCACAAGTGGTTAAAGGTTGCTCTTTTAATGATTTAAGCTTCTAATAAATATTTTTATTTAATTAATGTTTGAATTGTTACAGAGCACTACAGGCCCTTCCAGTCAGCATCCAAGAACATCACATTAGAAATGGATAAGGTTATAGGCTCAATGCACACTGTATCTAGTTTGTTATTCTGTCCTCAATAATAAGTCATTATTAACCAGAGCAAGAGATCTCTAGTTACATGAGACCAAATAAGAAATAAAAATATACGGAATTAAAAGATGAACATCCAAAAAAAAAAGATTTAGTTCAAACCCTACAATAACATTCCATGTGTTTTAGACTTACACTAATATCTTGCTTGATAAAAAACTCAGCTAGTGATGTGATTTTAGCATCGGAAGTGAAAGACTTGATAACATCAGACTGAAAACAAAAGGGGATACAATTCACATTATTTTAATTTCACTTTTTTAAAAAAGAAGAAAATTATTATTATTTTTTTTTTTTTTTAGATATTTACTGATTTCATAAAGCTGTCACATGTATATTTAGGTTCAAATTTATATATCTATACATGTATATTTTTTAAAAAAGCATTGTAGATCAAGTGACAAAACATCAAAGCTTATAATTGTATACTTTTTGTGCTGGAAACAAGGCACTGTACAAATCTTTGAAAGGAAACTTTACACTGTTGATGTTTAGGCTGAAAAAAGAGTTTTAGATAAGAGTTCCTAAATAGTTTCTTACATGGCTTGTGAAATGACAAGAGTTGTCTGCTGTCAATGACTTGGCCAGGGCACTTCTGTAACCCTGAGAGATGCAAATAGAAATTGATTAAAATAACTTTCACATATTAAATTATTTGCAAGTTGCTTTTGTATAAATTATAAGAAATCAGTTATCACCAAGTTTTAACATTTATTATTACAGCTTTAAGCCACAATAGTGACATAAGTAAACAATATAAATGTATGCCACTTAAAGGAATGTAGCAATATCAAAAGAGTAAAATCTGAATTAGAAAAGTGAATGAAACTCTAAACCAGAACTGCTGTTTGATCTAACTTAATGACTATCTCTGTATTGCTCAGTGGGTCTCAAGAGCTTAGTACAACAAAAAGTTCACTCCTACAAGGTTAGAGAGACATTTGTTTTAAGCTTTAGTCATTTTACTACGTCACCATAACCTGGACAGAGTCAGTCCACTCATGCCAACTTTAATGAAAATCATCTACTCATGCCATTTTCAATGTTGAGCTTTATTGGAATTTAGTTGTATGAACTTGAATCAGACTCAAACGAATTTGAAAAAAAAAAAAAAAAAGAAAAAAAAAGTACCACTGATCCAAACTCAACAAAAACTATGTGTTACCTTTGGATCCTCCATGTAAGATAAATGGCCAGCTCTTTTCTTTACAGGTAAAACACCTCCCTTCTGGAGCAATAAACTGGATAGATATAGAGAAGTACTAAATTAATGAAGTCTTTTACATGCATATATATATTCTGTGGCATTTTACGTCTCTAGAGATGATCTTTTCCCCTTGCAAGCTCTTGTGTGACTAAAGAGGCCGATCCTTGATATATATATATATATTAAAATACATCAAGCATATGGAGAGCAGATCTAACATAGAGCACTGAAAGAAAGAGTTCAGTCAACAGTTTGACTTAAAACAATTATATAACCTTGGTCAATGCCTACAGAAATATTGGTCTGCCTTGATCTAATTAAACTTCTAATTGATCTTTACATTTGCCCAATTGTATCAATCGGTCGGCCATCATAAAATAGTTATTAAAAATTTCATTGGATGATGTTCAGAAAAAAATGTAAAATATCAAAGTAAAATATTTACACAAGATTGTCCCAGTTTTTGTCCACCCTGAAAGTGATTGGCCAATACCTAGCTCCATACACTTGCACCTGGGAACAGAAGTTGGGAGGATAAGTAAGGATTGGTTATCATACAGACACAACATTGCAATGGATATTAAGTACAACTGATATTAAGTACAACTGATATTAAGTACTACAGATATTAAGTACTACTGATATTAAGTACAACTAATATTAAGTTCATCTGATATTAAGTACTACAGATATTAAGTACATCTGATATTAAGTACTACAGATATTAAGTACTACTGATATTAAGTACTACTGACATTAAGTACTACTAACATTAAGTAGTACTGACATTAAGTACTACTGACATTAAGTACTACTGATATTAAGTGCTACTGATATTAAGTGCTACTGATATTAAGTGCTACTGATATTAAGTACAACTGATATTAAGCAATACTGATATTAAGTACCACTGATATTAAGTACCACTGATATTAAGTACACTAATTGGGGTGACCGAGTGGTAAAGCGCTTGACTTACAAACCAAGGTGTATCAAGTTTAAATCTCTGTGAAAACTGGGATTTTGAAATTTGAGATTTTTAGGATGCCCCTGAGCCCAACCAACTCTAATAGCTACCTAATACTATTTGGTGAAAGTAAAGGTGGTTGGTCATTCGCCTACAGTTAAATGGCATTTACATGCAATGCCCTAAAAATAGCACAGTCTGAAAGGGGTACTTTACAATATAATTATAATAAAAAGAATCACAATGTAGATATTCACTTTGTTTCACTTCTGCCCAACCTTTAGTCTTATTTGTTTTTAAAGAAAGTTTTTGTTTTTGCTGGTACAGTCCCCTTCCTCTTCTGGTCCTTTCAGATCCTCTTCTGGTCCTTTGAGATTTTGCATACATAAGTATAACAATCAAAATAAGTCACAGAAGTGACAGGAAAAGATTTATTAGTTTAGTAATTAAAAAAAATATTTATTTGACTATTGTTATGTACTAGTTTAGAAAGAATGTTGATTTTCTTAGATAGATATAATGTGTATTGCTTTTAGTGACAGAATGAGGTAGCAGAATAGGCGAACAACATGGTGAAAATATAGAAGTAAGTAGTGATGTTTATAAAGACTAGACTGACTTCCCAGTTATAACTAAATGTGTAATTTGCAACAGTTAAAGTCTTTATCAAGTATATTATTATCATGTAGTATTCTGCAGCTAATGTGGAGTAATCAATGAGATAGAAGTGAAGTCAGACAACATATTAGTCCACAACACTCTTTAGATTCTATGTACTACTCACTTCTTCCAGTTTATTCAACTCTGGCACTATGTAAGGGGCTCCACATTGGAAGGAGACAGACTTGTAGGAGGCACAACCCTGGTGGAAAAGAGAATAAAAGAAAATACATGTTTTGGTGTTTCATCATGGGCAATAAAGTTGTCTATGATTTGTAGTACACATTAAATGGCAACCTTATTCCAGATTACTCAGTATACAAGCAATGAGAATAAATGGATCATTTTATGACATACTCTACATAAATTATACAATGATTTATTGGTTTCTTTAATGTTTCAGATCACATCCTTCAAGATAATTAAAGAATTAAGATTCAATTACTGAATTTTAATGAGGGTTGGATGCAGAGAGGACATCATTACATGTACATTGTAAGTGAGTCTGGTGTGAATGAACATTTTGTTTCTCTTTATAGTTATAAATGTTTTGTTTGGTATAATGCACAAATTGTAAGACAAATTTCCTTATAGACAATAAAGATTATTATTATTATTATTAATATTATTAACAAAAAATGTTATAATGCAAGATTTAAATCCTTGATATTTGCAAAGTATTAACAAATGCCTAAAAAGTTCATTCATTGAACAAGACAACAAATGAAGGGGATTCTCATTTAGTAGGTCATATAGAAATAGTTATTGAATGCTACTGTGGTCACCATTTACAGCTGGGAAATGCTGGCTCTCGATTCTCTCCTGATGGCATAAACGGTACGTACATAATGTATTTCGCACCAAAACGTCAGCACCAAATCGACTTTCGCTCCAAAATGGCATGGCCAAAACGTCGGCACCAAATCAACTTTCGCTCCAAAACAGCATGGCCAAAAGGCGGCGCCAAAACGTCCAGCTTTGTGGCAAAAAGTATCAAAGTTTTAAGATATGAGGCTAGGAATGCAGATTAAAAAACAAAAAAAGCTGAAAAAAGAAGCAGGGATATCTTCAGCAGATCAAAACTACCCATCTCATGTGTGTGGCTGGCTTTTTGAAAGTGAGGATTGGACTCAATAGCCATCTACAAGTTCATAGTAATGAGAAATGTGGTCACCTTTAAATACAAAAGAGGAGCTATATGGGCCATGTTCATGGCTAGGGGACTAATGGAAAAGATGACTGACCTTGAATTTAATCTGTAAAGGTACAAAACAAAATCGCCCAGTGTCTACATCTCGTGGAATGATCAGTCTTGGCTCACAAGCTAAAACATATAGGTGTCTGAAGGCTTGAAGGTGGTATCTGAAAAACAAGGGCAGCTAATGATGATATCTACATACACAATCACTATTTTGATGAAATGTGTAGCTCTTTCTAGATTTTAACATAAATGACATTCAATGGGACAACATTCAATATTTTAATTTAAAAAATTCAGGAATAACTATTTGGACAATTTAAATTAGCATACAGAAATTCAAATCATTAAACTTCCCATGGACCAAAATCAAAAACTTTCCCTTAAAAATAAAGGGACAATATATTTTTTGAATAAGAAATACATAGTAATGCTACAAAGAGGTGGGATCAAGGCCAAAACCTTAGACTTACTTGTTATCTGAACTGATGACAGGCCACTGAGGGTAGAAGGCACACAACATTGCTCCTACAGCTTCAGGAGTTGTCTTCAATGTAAACCTTATGATGGAAATATTAACAGAGTGAAGTTTAAAACAAATTGTTACATGTTCAGCAGTATCCATACAAGGACATTATTATATGCTAGGGTGTGCTGTGTTTTTACTACTGTGCATTACTGGCCTTTCAACTGAAGGATGCAAAAAAAAAGTTTGTGGTTGGGAATGAGGGATTTCTATTGCATGATGCCAACAAATTATGTTATGTCTTTGTAATGCTGTATGTTCCACTGAATAATAATAATAATAATCTACACAAAATATCCAGAAATGTGTTATTGCTGATATGCATTAGGAATTCAGTTATTTGTTTTTGTCTGTAGGGTTAGCTGTTCGATTAGAAGAAGCCAAAAAGTGTATTACTGGGGTAGAGGTGTGTTCATTTCAAAATATAAAGCAGGCTGAATAGAAGGTTACAACTGATGGGCCTAAGAAGTGTTTGTGCACTCTCTATTAGGGAGCTTCTGCTGTAGAACAGCAAGTCAACTAATAAGATAAGTAATTAATTGGCTGAATAGATGAGCTAGAGCCTACAGAACTCACTTTCCACCACCTAGAAACAGAAGTCCAATGGCCATGGCTATACACATGTGATTCCCATACGTGAACTGATGATACTGAGCTCCTACACGACGACGGAGAGCACGGCAGATTCTCAATGTCATAAGGTCACCAGTTCCTGCCATCACCTTTATATAAAAAAAACAACTTGTATATAAAATATATTAAATCCATTTAGTAAGCTATGTAAAGATTTATCTGAAAATGATTTCACCTTGGCTAGAAACAAAAGCTTATTATTGAAAAGAAAAAAGGACAAAACACAATTGACTTGTGACATCATGCACTAAACTTGTGTAGTTTAATTTAAAGCAGAAAACTGGGAGGGAGAATTCTCTAGACTGAAGTACAGTTGACTTGAATGTTTGTTTGTGCCTTATAGACTGAAATGAGGTCCGGTAGGTCATTCATGAAGATTAAAAAGAGAGTACAGCTAAGGGCTGAACCTTGTGGTAGTCCTTCTTCCAAACTTTTTTACTAGAGATGGCACCTTTGAATCGGGTTTGGATGGTTCTGTTTTTTAAGAATGCCCTGATCCAGCTGTACATTCTTCCATGGATGCCGATTTTTTTCCTGTTCAAAAATAGACCTTTTCTCCAGACTCTATCATAGGCTTGTTGCAAATCTATAAATACTGCTGTAGTGTGCTTGTTTTTTTGTCTAATCCTTCTACTGTGTCCTGGATAAAACGAAAGAGGTGGTCTTCTGTTCTACTTGCTTTCCTGAAGCCAGCTTGTGCATCGTGGAGTGAGCAAGTACTTTCTAGCCACCAATAAAGTCGGTTATTGATCATTTTTTCTACCACTTTGCCAATGTTGGATGTTAGAGATATTGGTCTGTAACTTTTTGGGTCTCCGGGTGGTTTATTTTTCTTTACAATGGGTATAATGTTTGCAGTTCTCCATTCCTGTGGTATGTCTCCAGTTTCCCATGTATTGTTGATATAGTTAAGTATGCAGTTTTGGGCCTGTGGTCCTAGTCCCCGGATCATTTCATTTGTTATTTGATCGGGTCCAGGGGATTTTCTTGACTTGAGATTTTTTAGGACAGCATTGAGCTCATATAGAGTGAAAGGAGTGTCAAGTGAATAGAATAACTGGAAATATTGATGTGACAACTTTTGTCATTTTCATTTCTATAAGCTTCTCATTGGTTCTAATCCTGGAAATGGAAGCTATAGAAAGGGACAGAACACACTGAAGGAGGAAGATAGTGGATTTATTTTTCCATTACTGAAATGTATCAGTTCAGCTCAACAATTATGTTCATTCATTACTTTTCAATATTTTAAAAATAATTCTTTTATTTATGGATTAAAACTTTCTGAATCTTATTCCTGGATTTTTTAATGCTTTTTCTATTTGAAAATATAGTCCAATCATCTACAGTGTAGTCTATTGATAAATTGTATCATACATGGATACTAAACAGTTGAATTAATGATTACAATTGAACTATAATCAATGAAAATAAATCAATAACATCAAATCTTACATCTAATTAACAAGATAACAATAACATTGATGGAAATGTATTAAAAGTTGCTATTGAATGTAGCAAAAAAAACTTACAATGGCTAATGACAAAACTTTGATGCTGATACAATTCTCTACTGTTGACCGCCCGGCTTGGTCCAGCAGATATTGGTCCCCAAGAAGCTTTAGTGATCCACCAAGACTGTCAAGCTAATCAGAGGGAAGAGTTAAGTAACAGCTTCAAGTGTGATAGTGATAGTATTAGCATTGATACTATAAAAAGAAATTATTTCCCCATTTGCCTACTTTTTTTTAACTTTTGAAACAGTTGTTTGTCAACTAATTGTCATTGAATATTGTCCCTGGGTCAAGATAGCTCTCAAAAAGGCAGCAGCCAAAGAAACTGCTAAACATTGCATTATCTGTCCCATAAATTTTTAGATCTTTAAGTGATCAACAATTGTACTGTTAAAGGTAATTGTTACAAATGAAAGGTAAATGAATGGATAATTTGAAAATGTTAACAACTTGTCATTTAAATACAAGATATAAATTATAATCTAAATAATATGACATTATAACAAAAAAATGGATGCCAGTTTGACCTACTTCTGAGACCTATACAATACTAAAAAAAAAATCTAAAATGGGCAAAAAGTGCCCACAATTAAAGATTATTTATTGGATGAAGATCTAATATTTCTGTTCTTTTTAGTTGTTCTATGCATAGATCTAGAGATTTATCTAGATCTTTATCTAGGAACAACAATAGCTTAGATGTTGTCAATATTGATCTACACTTTACACCTAGCCTTATGACAATACTAGTTCTAGATCTAATAGTAAATACTGTTGTAACCCTGCCTTGTACCAATGCTTGTGGTGCACCCGAGCACACTAGTGAACGAAAGACAGGAAGAAGAACCTTGGGAGACCTGGAGTGACACTGGGAAGTGTGTCAGTGGTCTGTTATGTGTTCTGGTAGGAAGTAGGACTCTAAGAACTTAAGACATTAGTTCCTGTGACTTGTTAGCAGAAGTCCAACTAATTTGTTGTTAGATTCTAATAAATACATCCTTTTTATTGCCTCCTGTCTGTTCGTTGAGTGCCTACTTTAGAAGTTATAACAATACTATATTATACTATATATAAATACAAATCTAACTATCCTACACTAAATCTAAACTTACTGGATCTAATCTAGATCAAAATCACTATTTATATGTGATAAATTTTAGAATAATTATTAAGTTTCTTCAGTAGTAAACATTGTCGGTGTGTCTTGGACTACTGTAGCCATGGCGACATCTTTAACAGTTGAAAAATCGTTTAAAAAATTTAAAATAAAGTCTAAATAAGCCTAAAAGCTTATTATTGCTATGTAAACAAAGGATGAAGAACTCTTTTATAGAGGGAAAATAGTTCTAGCATTGTTGTTAAAAAGTTAGATTAAAAAATGCAATGAAACTAAGGTATGGTACGAGCGTCTTTCCCAGAGACGTTCCGCGCCTTTAGGGTAGTTAGACCGTCTCTGGGAAAGATGCCCTGCACCCAATGAGTTAAGCATCTTTTAAAAATACTTCAGCTACATCTGATCTACACATGCATCTGTTACATTACACACAAGTGGATAAATGGAGCTAAACCAGCCTATAAAAAAATTTATTTAATTAATTTGACATTTCATCAATAAGTGCACTGCTACCAATCCTAATGTGTACAATTTGAGCCCTGGTATGGCTATCATTTTGTCCACAAGCATAGTCAAGAATATCTGGCAGCACAAGGCTTCTAAAAAGTATTGGATTATGATTTTTGGCACATCTGCACAATTTAGGCAATGTCTTCTAAAAAGACAGCTGGACAAGACTACAGGACAAAGTAAAGTTCCCCATTCAGATCTTGGGATCTAATGGGCAGTTGGTCAGTCATCTGTTTCTTTAGCCAATGGGTTAACATAATCAACCTCCTCTACTTTCCCCAACTTAAGTCAGGTAGCCATTAGAGTTGGGTAGACAAAGGGGCACCCTAAAAATCCCACAACACAAAATCCCAATCAGTGAGATTCAAACTCAGGACCCAAGGCTCTGAATCCAAGTGCTTAACCACTCAGCCAAGGTGTCCCCACAGGACATAAGGTGCAAATGGTTAAAAGAACATAAATAAACCCATGGGCAAAGAATGACTTGAGTTAAATGAAAAAAAACTTGCAGATCATGCAATAGGACAAATTAATGATACCCTGGTGACGTAATGCTCTCATCCCTTACTTTTGAACTAGAGGATAATACCTTATTATTATGACTTATCATTGTTAGTCCAAAGATAATACCTTATTAATGGGGCTTACCATTGTTAGTCCAAAGATAACACCTTATTAATGTGACTTACCATTGTTAGTCCAAAGATAATACCTTATTAATGTGACTCACCATT
>JADKLZ010032874.1:0-12276 GCA_021533235.1 Biomphalaria straminea
AAACCCAGTTCCGAAGTGCAGTGTTTCACATGCCTACCCAAACCCAGGTATATTTTGCCGCATTATTTTCCTCGGCACCTTAGCCTCGTTCTGAACACGAGGAACTATTGGTTAATCCTAACTGACTTTAAGGAGACAGCTTGCCGCCCTGAGGGGCGAAAGGTTCGGAAGGATCTAAGTATCTAAGTAAATCAAAGTGAAACAAATATAGACAAAAAGATACCATTTTAAGAATTGATTTTTAAAAAATATATTTCTTAAATTTAAATTCTTTCAAAACACAAAACTTAATCTGATTTCATAGTCACATCTACATCTGCAAGTAAATCTGTAAAACTGGTAAATTCTAAAAATTAAACAGTTTGCACTTTTTTCACTCCATTTTTTTCTCGCGCACGCGAACAACTTTGCACCTTAACACACACACAAACACAGTCACACACACATTCACACAGAACACGCATAAACATTTAAAAAATCAATCAACTTTTTAAAGCAAGGGTGTATTAATATACACAATATAGCTTTAGGTATAGGCCTACGCATGCGTACATATTAGCATCACAATCACGTGTTCGTCTCACGCATGCTCACACAGACACATAACAGCAGAAACTTACTAGCACTATAAAAAAAATGTCTAGAAATAGTGTGTATAAGTTATAAATATTCTGACAATGCTGAAAACGCGGGATCACAAAGTGAGTAAAAATATATCCAATCGAAAATAAATTCATTCCATACAATCATGCTTAAAAACAATATAGTATGTACTAGCTAAACCAAAAAAAGGAGCATAGAAATCTATAATCAGCATCTGAAACCCACTTCGGCAGTCTGAAACTGTTGACTGTTTGACTCCATATTAATGTACTCACATAAAGTAAAATACTGATAGATAAAAGTCATTTTACAATTCGGTGGAACATTTGTAGGAATGCGAATATGTGCCAGTGTGATCTTGGTTTCACCGTCACGGCTCGTCTCTTGTTAAGCCTGCTTCTTCTTCCCCATCTTCTTGCACTTCCTGTATTGGGGTCAACTTCTTGAAGACTCTCTGTCCAGGAGCGTAGGGTGCTGGGGCCGACCACGGATTAGGGGAGTCTCCCCAGAAGCTGCCGTCAGTTCTGCTCTGAAACAAATCGACGCCGGCTTCGGTAATATCATTGAAGGAGTCGTTAAGGGCTTTGTCCATGGAGTTTTTTATGGAGGTGAGGGACTCGACTTTAAAAATGTCACAATCAGAGTCGTTCTCGTCAGTCAAGTTTTGGAGCATGGGGGTGGACTTGACTGTTGAGCCGTCTCCACCGCCTTGTTCCATGGGGGAACACCTTTTCACCGTGTCCAAATGAATTGCCAATTCTCCTTTGCTGGCGTCATTGTGGATTTTTGAAGGTGACAAGGAAGGTGATGACATGTTTAAGTCGTCAGAGAGGCTGTGCTGATCTTGATGGTCTGAAATGTTTTCCATAAGATACATTTTCGCGTCTTCGACGTCGATGTCGTCGAATTCAGACAAGTAGTCGTCATCTGCTGTGAGAAGCTCCTTTTCATCATCACGGCATTCGTCTAAAAACTGTTGAAATTCTTTCTCCAAATTCTCAGCGGCTTCAGACTTTGGCTTATCTTCGGGAATCATGACAGGCTCACGCATGAGTTCTTCTGGGACGCCATCGGGCAATGCCACGGAGAAGTACTTCCTTTGAACATTAGAAGTTGGAGAAATAACGGTAATCAGTTTATTGCGTTCATCTTCGCTCTCTTTTTCTTTGGCATTGATGTTGAATAATGTGGTTTGAACAGGCTGCTCCATAGATCGCTGTATGTTGAATGCCACGTCACTTGTACCAAGTGTAGTGCCTTCCAGTCTTCTACTAATGATCGTGTCGTTTCTTCTTTCTGTTGGTCTGCTCGGGTGGCTAGACTTTTGGCTGTGCTTGAAGTAATCTGGAAACTCCATAGCAAACGAGTGGTCTGTCATTCGTTTTAGCTGCTCCAAAGATTTGATTTCAATATTTGGACTATCCTTGAGCACAATATTTGGCTTGCTTTTGTGAACGTTTAATGGTGACATCCGATTTGTTGCTTCTTTCGAATCCTCTTTTTTAGAGGTCCGGATTTCTTCTCCATCAAACGTCAAAGAATTCATAATAATCTGTCGCGTCTCTAGTTCGTCGTCTTTAATAAGCTCGTCCGGAGGTTCGTCGAAGGCTTTAGAGGACGCGCTTTCCTCTTTACAGACATTTTTGACCATTTTCAACCCCGTTCGCTCTGTCTGCGGTTCTTTGGCTTTAGTTGCAAGAAAACACTTGGGCTTGTTGACTTCAAGCCTCGGTGCTGAGTCAGCTCTACCTCCAGAGATTACAGGCAAAAGTTTTTTCGCATCTTTGATGCATTTGTCGCGTGCGGCT
This sequence comes from Biomphalaria straminea, assembly GCA_021533235.1. NCBI lineage: Eukaryota > Metazoa > Mollusca > Gastropoda > Planorbidae > Biomphalaria > Biomphalaria straminea. The sequence goes on from JADKLZ010032874.1 coordinate 2,412, forward strand.
AAAGTTGTGATAGGTGATGACTGTTTAGAAGTGCCATTGGCCAACGTATTCTGCTCAATGTTGTCACTAATGCTAAACGGTTTTTTAAACTCTCGCTCAAAGGATTGAATCTTATACATTAATCTCCTGGTTGGCGACGGTGGCTTTGATGCAAGGCGATTCACGCTACTGACAATATCTGAGCGCAAGAGAGTTTTCTTTGGGATAGGCTTGGCTTTCGCTTCTGTGGACTTTTTGACTGATGATGCATTTTGGCTTTGTTTTGAAGAATGGCCTGCAAGACGATTTGCCCCATTAATCGACTGTTCAATGCTATCGGCCACAGGAACCGCTTCGGGAGAATTAATTTCATTTCCACCTTTGGATTTGAGATTGGAACTAGGTTCGATGGCGTTGTGGGCTGCAAGAATGTTGATGTCATTGTCTATTTTATCAGATGCTTGAGATGGGACAAAACCCGCACTGTTGTCTCTCATCTTCTTCTCCGACGAACTCGAATGCGGTTTCTTTTTACCATTGCTGTGCTGTGTCAGGTAGCTTTTGCAAAACTTGTTTAGACGTTGTTTCGTGTCCACGTCCCCGTGAGCCAGCTGGTCTCCGTACTGGCTGTCCAGCCGCTTCACAAATTTTAGAACCTTCGAGCTTTCCCGCGCAGTTGCGCTGGCCATCGCTGGCAGTGTGCATACCGTGTCTATGGGGCTCTTATTTTGATTTTCGTTACCGCTTCTCGAGTTGTTTATTAACGGAAATTGACTCAAGTCTGAGGGTGTATGGTGAGCCGTGCTGTCTATGTCAGTAGCAGGGGAGACGGGGCGTTGCAAAAGTGAGAGGGTGCGGGGGGCCTGGTGCAAGGTCTGGTGGTGTTTCCGAAATTTATCATTCGCCTTCTCCAACTTTTTTCTATCTTTTTCCAAACTGGATGAGGTGTCACAAACTCGTGGCAGCTGCAGACGTCCTTCGTTTGATTGTGACTTTTTGGTGTCTTGAATTTTACTGTTTTTGGCAGATTTTAATTTGGATCCTCCTGTCTCAGCTCGATCCCAGCTGGCGTTGTTGTTTAAGTCAAGAGCTCGAGATACACGGGACTGGCTGGACTTTTTAACTGTGTTTCTACTGGCATATGACTTCCTGTGGTTCGAATGCCGCATGACGCGAAATATTTTAGTAGGCACGCGGTTCGCCCTTGATTCCAAAGGAGATTGGTTTTTCTTTTGGGATCTTTTGAGGTATCCAGGGCTTAGTTTCGACATTTGCTGGCTGAAGAGTGATAGAGATTGCTGTTGTTCGTTGAAGTAAGTGGTTAATGTAACGGGGGATATTGTCTCGTTCATCGAGGCGCACCACTTTTTTCTCGCCTCGCTGTAGGATGGAGTAGTTTCTTGTGTTGAGGACATGAGCTCGTCATCTACAGGACACTGTGAAGAAGTTATATCCGTGGGCAGCTGATCACTATTTGCATTCAGACCAGACGGTGAGCTGTCTTTATCGTCTTCGGAACCATCGATATGTGTCTTACTGCTTACCCTTGAGTTTACAGAACCATCATTATATAAAGAACACTCTTTTGAAGGGTTCTCACAATCTAAGGGAAATGTATGAATGTAGTCACTTACAGACGGCGCATTTGTATCACTCCAAGGTCTTACGTAATCCAAAGTCCTAGCAACAAAACAATGATTTTTATCTTGGTTGAAACCTGTTTTATCTTGGTTGAAACCTGTTTTATCTTGGTGGAAACCTGTTTTATCTTGGTGGAAACCTGTTTTATCTTCATCGAGGCAGCTCTCTAGGTTGACATTATTGCCAGTGTAGATCGCAACAGCTTTTGCGAAATTTTTACGAAGTTTAAGTTGTTTAGAAATAGTGCACGTAGCAGGAGTTTTGGAAGCGCTAACTCTTGATTGTCTTCGCTTTCTTCCACGTCGCAAGTCGTAGGAAGATTCATGCACGCTCGGCGTCCTTCTGACGTTCTTGGTATGTCCACTTCCCAGGCTCGTGAGAGGATCCTGACTAGTATCAGTGCTCCCTCCTTCGATAGCGTCAACTAGCTGCCCAGAGTTTAGTTTGATGCTGACCTGATTCGTCGAAGGACATACACCAGGGTCGTTGACGTCATTTAGTGGTCCAGTGTCAAGAAAGATCAAATCAGACTCGTCAAAGTCGAGGTCGATGTACTGGTCTGTCGCAGAACTGACTGAACGCGACTTCAAAGCGCCATCACATTCTAGATTGTCACACCAAGCGTGATCTGACGAGAGATTATCGTAAGGCGCGTAATTGTCGTAGTGAATGTTGTCTAGATCGAGAGACCATTGGAAATTAGGCTGGTTGTTATCATTCAATAATTGTGTATGGTTTGTCTGCTCGCTTAGTCCCAATGTTGTGGTGAATTCAATGACATCGGCTTCTTGCTCTGGTTTTTTGTCCTCCAAAGACGACACGTTTTCGCTACAGTCGTTGTTAAATGAACAGAAGATAGAGTTTAAGAAGTCATCAGCTTCGACTTGATCGCCAGTTGGCACGGCTTCCTCCAAAAGGAATGACTGTATGGAAAAATCAGAATGCAGAAAAGAACGGATGTGTCTTTCAGAAAGTCCCGCGCTTTCCATCGCTTGCGCTAAAATATCTCCCGTCACTTCGTTTAAATTTGAATCCAATAAAATGTCGCCATCATCTTGTTGGACTTGACCATGTTGTACAAGATCTTCATTAGCCAGCTGTTCAACGGAACTTTGAATTGTCGCTGCAGCGTGTGCGTCAACGTGGATAATATCACGTGACCAGTTCAAAGTCGAGGGATTAAAACCAAGGTGGTCGGGGCGTTTCACTGGGGCCCATTCTGTTCCACACTTTGACCCGCTGACGTGGTACACCCTGTCGGCGGCGCTTAAGACGATCGGGGTGCTCATGTCGTCGCAGACATATCTGTCCCAGGTCTCAGTTGGGCCCGACAGCAGGTGACAGTAATCCGTGTCTGTCTCATCGTCACTATCGTTAGAGTTGTTGACGTTAGCGATAGATACTTTCATCTCTTTGGAACATTTCAAAACGCCGCTGCTATCATGGCCTGAGCACAGCTCGGCGAAAGCTCTCTTGCACGACTGACGACAAGAAACTACGGAAGAGCTAGATTTTTTGCCCGAAAGAGCTACCCTAGAGTCCTTGTACTGCGCAGGCTTAGAGTCGACACTGCACGCGCGCGATGGTTTTGGCGCGAAAATATTTTTATTTTTCGCTATAATCATAAGACATAGCTTTTGAAGAGTTAAAGGGCAATAACCTCCTCGCGCATTGTCTACGCTATTAACTGAATGGCCACACAGGTCCTGGTTGGAATCAGTCACGTGGTTTGTGGACGTAATATACACAATGTGACTAGCGGGCGCCCCGAATAACTTCACGACAGTTATCTCACACAAGTCATTGGAGCCAGATAAAAGGCGGGGGTTAAAGGTCCCGTCGTCAAGATTCTCACTGATTACTTTCTGTGCACGGGGCGGGGTCTCTATCCGGCTCCCTTTTTCTGCGAAATATCTTGGAGACGGCGAAATGTTAGAGACAGTTTTTTCGTCAGGAGGCAATGGAGAAACGGGCCTCGGCACGTTACCAAACTCACTCAGGGCGTAAATGGTTTGCGCTTTGGTCAACAGTGAGCAGATGGAGGGGAAAGAGACTCTAGGCAACTTTCTCTTTTTGGGTTCGTCTTTAGATGACTTTACGTTGGACTGTTTCTGCGATGGTTCCTTGACAGAATCAATTTTCACTGACGGACATTCAGTTCGAGTTACATTTGACGTAGTTAATAATTTTGTGCCATTGACATCTAGGTCCATCTTTCTCTCTTGGTCATTTTCAACCGTTGTAGTGTGGGTAAATGGGTTCCTTTCTATGGAACTGGACTCATGGTTTATTTCTTTGGAAGCGGTTTTACATTCCTCCAATTTATGACAGTCGCACTTGTAGGGAGATTGTAAATACTGTCTGCGTGGATCACCGGAAACACACTTGGCCAGGGTGTTGGCTGGGATTTGAGCGTAGATGGATGCACAGCAACGAGAAGCGTCTTTGCATGAAGATTTGGCACATTTAGCAGGAGGTATTTTGTGGTGCATCAAATCAATAAGTTTGGGTTTTCGAAACGCTCTATTGACGTTGTCCCCATGGCCTTGACCCTCGTTATGATCCTGTTTCATAGAGGTTTCTTTTTCTTGCGTCGCGATCGTCATTTTATCGACATTAAAAATGTTTACAACAGTATTCTTAGAGTCACAATCAGTTGAATGGTTTTCGATGGCCGTCGTAGGGCTCTTTACGTCTGGAGCAGATGGAATGATGGGAGAGGAAACGTTGAGGCTCTCTTGGAGAGGCTCATCGACTTTACTGGTTAGCGGGCGTGGCTTAGAAGCCTCGTCCGAATGACTTTGTCGCTGTGACTTATCAGAAGTGCAAGCATTATGTGCGACAGCTGCACTCTTTTGTTTTTTCGGATCGTCTCTACAGCAGCAAGTACACGGCGATCTCTTTATGTTCTCCGAGTCCGAGGATCGTTTCGAGATGGTGGACGAGTCGGCGCTACGCTCTGATGACACTTCCTCTTTGAGTCTCTTTGAAGGTCTGTCACAAAGAGACGATTCGCTGCACCGTTTGGAGAGAGAACGACTTTTTCGCGTTGAGCCGCTCCTGCTGAGGCTGATACTAGACCTTGAAGAACGACTGCCCGAGCTGCTGCATCTTCTCCTGCGCTTGTTGTGCTCCCGAAGACTGTTTCCTCCACACGTGTCTTTTCGACTTGTTCGTGAACGAACCTCGCCAAAAGCACCAGGGCGATGTTTGTGGCGCATAGGAGATTTTTTATCACGTTTAGCGTAGTCAGGATTCGAAGCCAACGCGCTTCTTGGGCGTTGATCGCGGTCGTGCTCTGGGCCCTTCTTATAGGGCAGGAAGAGAGAGTCGAACTCTGAGCGTGTTCGATTCTTCGATGAATCATATCTGGACTCAACGCTGCTGTTTCTTTCCTTTTCACCTGACCAAATTTGTTTCGCTCCAGACCTGTGTGTATGACATCTGACGAGATCATTTTTGAATTTTACGTTTTGATTCTCCACACCAGTTTTCGTCACTAGTTTCTCGAATAAACTTGGCGGGTAATTTTGCCAAGATTTCTTCATGGAAGAATTGGAGTAAACTTTCGAATAACCAGGGCGACGAGGTTTGCTTTCGATGGGGATCCTTGAAGTTTCTTGCAATCCAGTGTTCTGACTTTCAACCTTTCCTTTTATTTCTTGCTCAGTACACATGTTTGATGGATTGCAAATATCGTCTCTCGTTTTAGTTTCATTTGCTGACGGAATCTCCTCGTGTGATTTATGATCCTCTTCACACTTAGCTAGCTCATCTAATACAGACAGTGTCTGACTGGATAAGATAGAATCATTTTCATTACAAGGTTCCGATGATGTCGTTATATTCTGTATGGACAATGAAGAACCCTTCATGGCCTCAGTTTGCTGCATGGTCAATGAAGAACCATTCATGACCTCAGTTTTCTGCATGGGCAATGAAGAATCATCCATGACCTCAGATTGCTGCATGGGCAATGAAGAATCATTCATGACCTCAGTTTGCTGCATGAACAATGACAACTTCTGAGAATCATTCATGACCTCAGTTTGTTGCATGGACAATGACAACTTCTGAGATCCATTCATTATCTCTGATTGGTATATTTCCCTATAGGTAAGATAGTTAGTTTTCTTCGACAGCGCATCTTTGTAAATGATGGCGTCTATCATGAACTTGTCAGGAAACCCCAGAGCCAACAACATATTCGTGTATTCGGCCACAGCTTCGTAAATGTCCAGGCGACGCTTGAGCTCACCTAGAGATTCATTGTCGGAAAGGAGAAGATCCTTCTGGCCTATCTTTATGGAGCGATGATTGATCAAGTACCACTCCCGACCTTGTATAACCCGGAGACGATTACTTATAACCTTCGCTGCGGTAACAGTACGAGCAGCAAGCTTTTCGATGCTGGGCGTTTTGATGTGAATGTGGTGAGATCTGTTCACGTCTGAAGTTCTTTCTACTTCTAAGCTTTGTCCTGGCTCCCGCTTTAGGCTTGACCTCTTCGACGTCATGCCAGTTTGGCAGTGAGAGGTCAAGGAGAATGAACGTCGGATGTTCAGTTCGTATTTGAAGCTGCTCTCTGAAACATTCTTGACGATAATATGACATAAGGAGTGCCGACGAGAGCGTCTCTTGGAGCTTGGTAATTTTCCAAGTCTGCTTAAAGGGTCAAGGGCGTCACGTTCAGAGCAATTTAGTCTATGGCAACAGACTGGGCTTTGTGACGTGCAACGCTTGAGAGAGTCACATCTGGAGGACTTCCTTACAGTCGGCCGATGGTCCAACACCGCTTCGTTCAGTACACAACTCATCGTGCTAATTTCAGTGTTGAGGTGTTAGCAGACATGCTTTAATTAAATCACGCGCATTGAAGTCTTTAAAGCTCTTTCCAAGTTAAATACGTTCCAGTTGCCTGTCAACAAGAGTTGGTTTTGTAACGTTACATTATTTCGTGTTCTAACTCTTAGAAGTTTATTTCAACGTCATCATTAAATAAACTGTCAAGTTGAACAAATCTAAGATCCTTGCTTAGAAAACGTTTATGCTAATTAGTCTTTTCTTATCAGTCTTACTTTATGCAGCACACCAGAGACCTGTTTAGAAAGAATGGAGGAATAAACAAAAAGTTAGCGAAACAAATGTTATAAGAGATGCACATCATATTGGGGCAGTAAAATACAATATGCAACAAACTTTTACGTTTTAGAAAATGAGATTAACATTAGAAATAGGCCTACAGTCGAATCAAAGTTAATCCGACCACAATCGTTTTGGTCCTAATAACCAACTGATTTCGTTCCCTGAATTAGACTTAGTCCTATGTGTACATTACTTTTGTATTTAAAGATTAAGAATCTTGTATACACAACTTTAAATGAAAAATTAGGGATTGAGACTAGGTGGTGGTTTTTATGTTTGCGCAGGATGATCTCAAGTTTAAATCTGTTCGTGATTACTTCAGAAAGTGAAAACAAGGTCTCCTAAATGTCTCGTAGGGAAGTCAAAGGTCAAGGGTCGGGAAAGAGTTGAAGCAAGGCCACCTCAATCTCTCGTAGTTGGGAAGTCAAAGTTAAAAGGTCATGGCTAAAGGGTCAGGGGAAATTTAAAGCCAGTTTTCCTAAATACCTGGTAGTTGACAAATCAATGTTAAAAGGTATTGAAGCCGGGCCTCTCTAACCTCTCGGTGGGAAGAGATGGACTGAAACACATCTGAACATTAAAACATCGTTTAAAAAAAGCCTGTTCACGTTTGTTTTGTTCAAGCGATTATTGATCTCCGACGGTGGCACCTTGATGTAAATATAAGCGAATGATTTGAGTCAACCGGCACATGCCACACAGCACGTAGTCAATCGGCACATGTGACACAGCACGTAGTCAATCGGCACATGTGACACAGCGCGTAGTCAATCGACACATGTCACACAGCACGTAGTCAATCGACACATGTCACACAGCGCTTAGTCAATCGACACATGTCACACAGCGCTTAGTCAATCGGCACATGTCACACAGCACTAGTCAATCGGCACATGTCACACAGCACGTAGTCAATCGCACATGTAACGCAGCACGTAGGTCAAGGGTTCACAACCTGTGGGTCGCGACCCCCTTGGGGGGTCGATTTACGATTTGCCTGGGGTCGCTTAAGACCATCGAAAATATGGACTTCTACCTTCTATTTATGTGTGTGTGTGGGGGGGGGGCTGGGGTCGCGACAGCGTGGCGAATTGTTAAAAGGGGTCGCCGATCATAAAAGGTTGAGAACCGTTGACGTAGGTGGACTAGATTTTTTTTTGTTTACTTTTACACATTTTTCGGGCGTTGTTTTGGATATGTAGATAATTAAATCCTTACCCAAGCCTCTGGCAGGGCTGTGGGGGATGGCGGCGGACAGAGTTCCAACCCAGCATTCATCGAACGATAATAAAGAACGCTCATCACACGACCGTGCATTCGTAGCTAAAGAGTAGCGCAAACAGATTGCTTGCCATGAAACAGTATTAGCTCAACAGACGACCAGAAACTGCTGTATCGAACATACTATGATAATTTAATGGTGACTGTAACCAATAACAACCCTCACATGACCCGAGAACGATGTGTCGGAAAGATTTAGTTCCTACACCGGCAGCTAATCTATGAAATTCTATTGACGCTTGCTCAAGAATTTGTTAGATCTAGTCTACTTAGAACATTATTACATTTAATCTGTTTATTTAATATTATTTATGGTTCACACATTGTCCATTTATTGCACCCGAAATTTAGCCATAAAACATACAGATAATCAGAATAATTACATAACAATTAAAAGCTTTATATACCGTATTAGATCTACAGGTCTACTTGACCATCTCCGAAACAGAACATTCTGGATTTTGTTTACATTTCATGAAATGTTTACATAATGAGAGAATACAAAATCTTAAACTACATATATAAACAATGGGTTTCTAGGTTCATCTTATACACTTCCGTTCCACAAAGAACTTATTCCGAAGTGCTGCAATGTTTGCACACCATCGATGCTGAAACTATTATTGATGCGTACAATTTAGAGCTCATTTCTAATAAATGTTTTCTAAAAACTTTTGCATTTAACATCAATGGGTGGCCAAGAGATAGGCAGTGAATGGTAAAAATATTAGTGTAAGCATCTAAGGAAACCTGAGATTTCACACATTTGAGACCCAAAAGAAAGCCCTTACTGAAGACAGGGCCAGCCGACGAAACAAAAAAAAACAAAAAAAAACATGGACCCCGGAGGAAAAGGCTTTGTTTGCACTAGAAGTGGGAAAAATGCAGGTCGCAATGGACCTCATTCACCAATCGTAAACAAACAACATTTAGCCACGTGATTATATTGATAGAACAATGAAGAAAAACATATTAAGTGACAGCCATTAAGGATTACATAATTTGTATGGAACATCACGTGGACAAATGCTGTTTGTTTACAATGGTGAATGAGGTCCATTGGGTTTTCGCAATCATGTGAAGCACTGCATTCATCTTTCATCAGCCATAATTATTATTAAAAGTATTAATTGTAATACTTGTGAAGAAAGCAAAGGCAACTCCAAATGTTATACATTTTGTGGAAGTTCATTCAGCATTCAAGATAATCTACATCCTAGCCTGAGCCCGGAGGATGGCAGCGGACAGGATTTGAACCCGCGATCACCGAGTAGACCTAACGACAGTCCAGCGCGCATATCCCACTCCCAGGCAGCTATAAAAATATTGGTTATTCAGTAAGTTCAGTACAAATGTACAGTTCACATTATCGTTATTTCTCCTTGATGCCAGATTGTAGATGATGTACCTTTACTGCGTTTATTCACAGACACTGGTACATCACAGAGATCAAGGTTTATTCCCCTTTGTTTTATGGATTTGTAATTTGGGTAGTTGTTAACAGGTGTTAACTCTTTCTTTCCTGAATTATCTACCACGATCTGGTGAAATCAACGTTGGTATCGTCAGTTCGGAGAGAAAGAGTTAAGTCCTATGCATATATCATGTTCTTTCGAGTTATTAAATTGTGTCCACGTCACATAGTGAAATAGTTTGCATGTAAACTGGACGAGCCTGTTTATACATTGACGTCCTCATAGGAAAAAAAAAAGAGAAGTGAAGTCCTAGTCGAAACCTCGAACTCAGGATTTGGAGCTTGTTTTGACCGAACCCAGCCCATAAATTGTCTTCCGTTAGTCAGCCCATAAATTGTCTTCCG
>JADKLZ010032885.1:0-10604 GCA_021533235.1 Biomphalaria straminea
GACTTGCTGTACTGTGATGGTGAATTACAGGACTTGCTGTACTGTGGTGGTGAATTACAAGACTTGCTGTACTGTGATGGTGAATTACAGGACTTGCTATACTATGGTGATAAATTACAAGCCTTGCTGTACTATGGTGATAAATTACAAGCCTTGCTGTACTATGGTGATAAATTACAAGTCTTGCTATACAATGGTGATAAATTACAAGCCTTGCTATACTATGGTGATAAATTACAAGCCTTGCTGTACAATGGTGATAAAATACAAGCCTTGCTGTACAGTTATTGTGGATGCGTTCCCGTGTTGTCAGCGATTTGCCTTTTTTGTTTTGCTGCCCGTAATGGTAGCACAGTCCACAGCAGCCCTTTCTAACCTTAAGTTAATATGGAAAGACAAAGGCTTAGCCCTCGGCACCAAAATCAGACTTGATGCGCTCCCTGATCATGGCCACATAACTATATGCTTGTGAGTCTTGGACGCTGACTGCAGAGCTAGAGAGGAGGATCCTAGCAATGGAATTAAGATGCTACAAATGGTTCCTAGGTATCACATTTAAAGACCGCATCACAAACCAAGAAATTAGAGACAGGGTTACTGCAGCGATCGGACCCCATGGTGACCTGCTAATTACTGTGAAAGAACGGCTGCCTAACATTAGCTGGAGAAGGTAAAGGCTGTTGGCCGTTGACACTCTCGTTAGCAGCCGGTCATAGAGAAACAGTTGACTTTTACATTGTCTGGTCTGAAAGGGGTTTCTTTACTTAAGGGTTCTTTATGTTCAATCAGGTCGTCACGATAAGTTATTGATACACTACTAGTTTTAGTGAATCTAGGCAAGCAAAGATAAGAAAGGAAAGTCGAGAGGATACGAATATTTAGTTACATAATGGAAAAGGATGAAATGATTAAACAAACACACACATTAATAAATATTACATCATACATTTCTATTACTTGACGGCTGGCTAAACTAGGGTGGAACTGTTCTCCCCAGTTTTCAGAACAATGTGTTTCGGCCCTGTTCTGAACGGTGCTCTAGTGCGCACTTTGTGAAGTTTCAATGTAAATGCGCCAGCGAGATGTTCATTTCCCGTATTAGTATAAGCCAATCTTATCATTACAATCGCCTTTGAGTGACCTCATTCTTTGATATCACGTTGGTTTCCGATCAATAATTTGTAACACAGGTAATTTGCGACGTTAAAACGCACACATGTTACCTCCCTTGAGTAACACACCAATACATACATACATACACACACACACACACACACACACACACATATATATATATATATATATATATATATATATATATATATATATATATATATATAAACCCATATATGAGTTGTTGTTTTTTTAAAGCTAACAATCAGAGAAAAATCAACCCAAATAAACTCATTTCAGTTGCAGGTTCATACGAAGTTGCACATGCAGAAACCTGGAGACCCTTTCTATATTAACATAATGTATCCGTATCAGATCAACATCTGCTCATGTCTCTGCATGTCCTCTCCAGTGTGAAGGGGGGGGGGAAGACAATAAATAGAAACTTTAATGACATTAGTTTTATGACTCTATCAGAATTATTGACCAGACAGGTAGAACATTTATACGAAATCGAAAGTCGTGTCTCAGCTTGCATAGAAGTCTTTTTTTTAATCTACTTCTTTAAAAAAAAAACTTTAAAGACATATGTTTTTTTTTTTTTTTGTCGAACTTGCTTAGTAGATTGCCTCTCTTTTTGTTCTTTTGCTAAATTATTTCCCTTTCCCTAACCAGGGGCAACCGATTGTTTTTCAGATTTACACACAACCCAATGATTCAACTTAAGTCCACAATGCTAAATGTAAAGCCCTATAGAATAAGTTTTTATTTTCTTTTTTAGTTGAGATTTTTTATTTGGAAAATAATAAAAAAAAACTACAGGCTTGACTTGAAGGAACAAGAAGATAGGCTTACAATTCTATAGTTCAATTATGTCCTAACTACAACCCGCTGGGTCTGTTACGCAAGTGATGTTCCAACCATAGGTCGCTGGATTCACAGCAGCCAGTGATGCCCTATTAAATGCCCTTGGCGCCCATGTTGAAAAATGTTATGAATTCCTGCCATATTTTACCTTCATCCAACCCTTAATCTATTGGATTGTTGAGGCCCCGCAAAAGATTTGTGGACCGTCCTTCTCCAATCCTCTGTCTTTTACCTTGGATAGAACCTCTTTCAATGGTAGGCCCGTTCATTCTTTTATGTTGACTTCCCTTCGCTTCCTGCCTCTTACTCTTTTTCCTGGTACTGTCCTCTGAAGGAAGGTCTTAGCAAGCCAGAATACCTTGTAATATGACTATAGATATTGCTAAGGTAAATTATAAAAATACATTAAAGCTCTCTATTTCTGATTGATTCTAGTGGTCTTAAGCCCAATATCGATATTAAATATGGCAGTCACATTACAATGGATCCCTGAGCACATAGGCCCCTAAGTCGAAAAATGAACTCCAGGTATAGTTAATTATAGAAATACATTAAAACTCTCTATTTCTGATTGATTTTTAAACCTAATACCGATATTCAATTAACAGTCACATTACAAAAAATCCTTGGGCACACAGGTATTATGGGCAATGAATTGATAAGAGTATCAAAAAAGGGGGGTCATCCATGGAACAACCAGACAGACCAATACACTACCTCACTGTCACTGTTAGCCAGGAATCACAAAGAGGAGGGGCTCAACTAATGGGCATCAGGAAGCACATTCAGATTTCTGTACCAAGAAATGACCACGCCAAACAAAATGGATAATATTGATTTCCTCCCCCGCAAAGAGCAATCTACAATCGTACAACTAAGAACAGGACACACACCTGTTTTAAATCCCAATCACCCGCCCCTTTGTAGACACTGCGCTCACTCATGAAACCGAGTGACATCGTCTCTAAATGTTCCAGTTTAACACACCTAAGACAGTCTCTACTGCTACTACAGCCCAACAGTAGGCCTACCAACACTCACGCTACTTTTCCTATTGGCGCGAACTCCAAAAAGAGCCTACAGTCCAGCAACAAAAATCTGGCTAGAAGAAGAAGTAAAAGAAACCGGATATCGTCATTTAAGAGCATATATCAACTATTAACTGCCTTCTTTTCTCAAAATGACTCTGCCCTCCTTATCAAGAAACCAAAACTTTAAAAGCTTTACAGTAGCTAGGCTGCGGATTCACCTGTAACAGATGGGGTGATTATAATCAACTGAAAAAAGGGGACTTCGTTTTACAAAGGCCTCATGTCTGACAGAAAGATCTATGTATTGATTGCGTCATTGCTTTACGTGCTCCGGTCCTCAATATGTCAAGGTAAAAAAAAAAAAGAAAAAAAAAAAGAAACACTGCGCCAAAAATGTAGTCCGCTTGCTACAAATTTTAAGTGACAAGAATAAAGATGTGAAAGAGTACACTGAGAATGAATATACCACAAAATGTTATTCCTTCACATTTCAAGTTTTCTTTTTTACAAAGCATATATCGTCTGCTGTTTGTCTGTATGGCAAAAAGTTTCAACCTATTGTTTTTTTTTCATTTCCCAATTTCTGATCAAGTTAAAACTTTGCACAATTATTCATTTAACCTGACAAGACATGAATCAATCAAAGAGAAAATAAATAAACAATTAGATAATTAATTATTGGTGATTGGTTGTTTGATATCGAGCTAAAGGGAATAAATCCTACAAAATGAGAGATTTGAATATACAAATATATGGATTTATTCCCCATATTACGTTTTAACACGTTTTTCTCGCACTTCCCATTCTCGGATCAAGTTGAAATTTTGCATAACTATTTATAGTCGATAACAATACACGAATCAATAAAAAAAAAACTAGTTAATTAATCATTTAGTGCAAAATAATATTTTTTGTTTCGATTTAAAAGAAAGGGAGCTAAACCCTGCAATATTAAGATAAATGGCAATAATTATCGGTTATTTTCCCTTCATTAAGCTTTGGTTTTAAATGTATTTTTTTTTCTATTGCTTAAATTGTTTTACACTGAATTACTGATGAATTATAGATGTAAACAAAAATCTAGCCCCAAATCCCCCTCACCCAAAAAAAAAGTAGGCTACTTGTTTAACTGTTATACATTTTAAATGAATAGGGTCCTAATGCGGGGATACCCAATGACATAAAATCAAGATAAAGATTGTGTAGACCTAAAGTCATATTTTAAAAAAAATTGTATTATACTTATTATGGCGGTCAAACTCAGAGTTTAACTAGTATGGCAAATAAGCTAGAAATTCTTGACCCACTCACCAGAGGCGGCCTTAGCAGATCGCGGGCCCTAAGCGAGTGTCATATGTGGGGGCCCTGAGAAATTCTTAGAAAAATCTATGGTGCCGTACAGGATGAAACAGGGTAGATGACACGCACTAACCGCGAGATATATCAATTGTATAAAGACCCACCAATAGTGACCGAAATAAAAAAAAAAAAGAACAGACTACGTTGGAAAGGTCACCTTGAAACAATGTCAGATATCAGAGGTGAGAAAATTGTTTACAGGCAAAAAAACAAAAGGCAGGCAACCCAAAGGCAGACCCCGAATGCGATGGATTGATGACAGTGAAGCAGATCTGCAACAGCTTGGGGTTAGGGCATGGAAACGAAAGGCCCAGGAGAAATCTGAATGGAAGGATGTGTTGAAACAGGCCAGAGCCCTCCATGGGCTCTAGCGCCACAGGGATGGATAGATGAGCCTATATATATATACCGTACCACATCACGCTAACGAGCTCCTTCCCCTCTAACAACGTAGGTACTGTACTATTGGTCTTTCACTAATCACCCTACATATTGTATTGTAATTGTTCTTCGTGAGATATTTTGGCTTTTAAGGTTAATAAACATTTGGCATGAAAAATCAACACACAAGAATTCACTAGTTAAATAGTTAAAAACATTTCAGCTAAGCACGCTGGAGTCGGAAAGTATTAACTACGGAGGAGAACCAGAACATTTGCAGTAACCAAATAATTGCTCAAACGGTCACATACAGATTTAGTCACGGAACTTAATGTTGTCGACAAATGCCGAAAATGTGGAAATGCGGGCGAGTCGATTGAACACATTATGGCAGGATGTCCTGCCCTATCGGAATCTGCCTACCTAGGTCGCCATAACCAAGTTGCAAAGCTAATACACCAGCACTTGGCTTTGACGCACAATTTGATCGGGAAGGATACTCCTCCTTATTACAAATACTCACCACAAGAGGTTCTCGAGTCAACTGATCACCTGCTGTACTGGGATAGGCCTATTCTGACCGACAAAACGGTAGATTTTAATCGCCCTGATCTGCTGCTCATCGATAAAAAAGAAAGAGCCGCTGTCATGATTGACATTGCCGTACCACTATCTCATAACTTCAGAAAAACTGAGCTTGAAAAACAGCGAAAGTATGTGAATCTAGGCTTGGAGATTAAGCGTTTATGGAAGCTATCTAAAATAACAATATACCCCATTGTCATATCAACCGAGGGAATAATAACAACTGACCTCACAGATACCTTCAAGGCTCTGAACATTCCTAGGAACATTCTCGTTGCCTGTCAGAGGGCGGTACTGCTGCAGACCTGCCACATCACCAGAAAATTCCTCAGTGGAAATTGATAAAGGGAATACGATGAATTTTGTCTCCCTTTAACGAAACTCGACCCTGGCTCCGCCAGAGAAAGAATACTCGTTCTTTTCTAACATAATAATAATAATAATAATATGTATCTTCTCTCTCGATGCGCGGTTGGAAAGCCGAAACCAAATTGATGTTCTTTAAGAACAAGGTCGGAGTTTTTATTTAAAAAAATGAAAAAAAAAATCCTGCTATTTTTCTCCATGGTCAAACGTAGTAGGCTATATCAGAAAAATAAATGATTACGAGATTCGAACCCAGGACCAAAGGTTTGGAAACCAAGCGCTTAACAACTCGGCCACCATGTCCCCAGATGATATTTTGGACTCCCCCTAACTGACCCACTTTGTGTAGGACTAAATGTAGTCTATTTATGTATACAACAGGATTATCCGCCTGCATTAAGAAACTACTGTCTGCATGGTATGTGTTCTGAACTATCGTTCGATGCCCTTGAATGTCCCGGGCTCGAACGCCGCCAGCCTCTATTCCTCTTCGTCCTGCCGGAGCTTAGGATAGGTTGCAACAATCTAAAGTTTGAATGTATTGAAGATTGTTTCCCAACTGAAATGATTCTATGGTTTAGGGGAGAGTAGGGAGAAATGGACAGTGGGAAGAAATGGACACCCCCTGCTATCTTTAAAACTTGTGGACCATTTTATTTTGGACCAAAATAAAAATAAAAAAAAAAAAACTTCAGTAGCATGAGATGTTTTTAAAGAGCCACTTCCTTTTCCTTAATTCTTATTTTCGTTTTTTTATTTGCATGCGAAAATATTTTCGTCACAAAACAAGATTTATAAATTTTAGGTGGGAAAGAACAAATATTGAGTTGGTAAGGTTATGAAAGAAGAAGATGAGGATCGATGATGATATAGAAGTTTCTTTTCTGCAAAAGAGTGGGAAAATGGTTGACAGTAGAAGACATTGGGACCGTCAGAATAGGTCAAATTCAAACAATTTTGTCACCACCAGTAAACTTAAAAGGTACAAAAAGAGTAGAAAGATATATTTCATTTGATATTTGATAAATAAATAAAAAATAATTTATTTTAAGCTTCTGTGTCTTCTGCAGGTGGTTCTTTCCCCCCCCCCCCACAGTTGGTCCATTTCTCCCCACAGGTGGTTCATTTCTCCCCATATTGGGGTGGTATTTTTAATTATTATTTTTTGCCTAATGTATAACATTTTAAACCAGTTGTGGTATACAGTAACCCTTATGTTCAAATACTCCTTCCCTAGTGCTATTAGAGCATGGAAATGATTGCCTGAATCAGCCAGGAAAACCAATGACATTAAGTCATTAAGTCATGGATTGACATGCATGACTAGATTGACCTAGAGACACGCGTACGTAGGACGTAATCATCTTTTGGAAGTAATGTCTGTAGTTTATAAGATAAGATACTAATATTTATACCCAGCAAAGGCTATCTTAGGCACATGCGAAAAGCAGAACTATATATAGGCCTATATTATATTGGTCTTTTTTTTTTTTTTTGGACCAAGAATTTCCATACATTAGCATTTTAGCCAGTCCTTTATATTGTGATAAACTACTTTCAGCTTTTTTTTTCTTTTGATTAATTTGAAAAATGCATCAAAATAGAGTAAGCTTTACTACACAAGAAGCTTGGAGAAAGAGCTGGTGCAAGACTTATAAATACATGGCTTCTTTCGTGGCCCACTTGTCTAGTACTGCTGTAGAATCTATTCGTCCATTGTGGTTCGCCCAATCTGGTCGACAAGTTTCATTAGAAGAAAGATTAGGCTACTTCTGGAAGCAGAGGTGAAGAAGACGGCGTAAACCTGAGCTAGCCAGGAAAACCAGTGACTTGGCAGAATTTAAGTCATTGGTTAAAATGCATGACTAAATGCATGACGCGTAGGACGTAATCATCTTCTTTTTTTGAAGTAACGTCTGTATTGTATAAGATAAGATATAATGCAACATGCTTAAAAAAAACTAGATCTAGCTAGATTATTCTAGATCTAGATCTTAGTCCTAAGTACGGTACATAGTCAGAGATGTCTGAGGTAAACAAAGTAACACGTTAGAACAAAAACAGAATACATGATTTGAAATCACAAAAACACTAAATTTTTTTGAAAATACAATTTGTTTACTGTTTTAAAAAAAAATTAAGACATCGATTATCAACAAACCTCTGTTTCCATGACAATATTCTTCGTCTAGAAAACATGGTTTGGACAAGAAATAAAGTTAAAACAAATCTCGATACAGACGATGCTAAAAAAATGTTATAGATATTTAAAAAAGTGAGAGTCTATGCTTAAAACAAAAAAATTCCATTTATTTATGTTTAAATCAAAACTTAATATTTATCTAGAATGATGGGATGGCCAGCTAGAACGCAGTAGATTTAATTGAAGTAACAAAAAAAAAAGGGTTCAGATAATGAGGTCAAATGTTTTGAATAGTAAATTGTGAAGTTTTTTGAATAGTCAGCCAATTGTTTTATCTTCTTTCAAAATATTTTGACAACTGTCATTTGAGATCTACCCGACAGGCAAATGAAGATTTAAAACTAAAAAATAACATAACATAAAAGAAAACAAAGAAGTCCTTTTAAACAATAAAAAAAAAGAACCATAATTTAAACCTTGATCTCAGAGTTGCCTAATTAGGTTACAGATATGATAGACCCCAATCTAATTGTAAACATCATTAGATAAAGCAGTCCCAAGAAGTTCTATATGAACAATTTTGTAGCTTGAAAGAAAGTTGATTTCTGGGACATTGTTTATTTCAGCTAAATGCACATTTTATGTTGAAACAAAAGAAAGTGAGCTAATAGGTTTTTAATTTAACTATCATTTCTTACAAAAAATCTGAGCAGGGGAAGGAAGTGCAACAGTACAAGTGTAGTTTGAAAAATGATATAGGCTATGAGAATGAAAATTATGCTATTAAATGCATGAAATATGTTTGAGAAGCCTTAGAGAGAATTGAAAAGAATTAAAGATATGATTAGCAATATAAACACGAGGTATTATAGATTGTATTTACAGTAATATAATACACTGTCTTCATACATTTCTAGACAACAATCATACCTATATGGGACATAACCTATTTACACTTTCAGTACCATTTATGTCCCTTTGATGAAACCACAAACTAGAAGCTGAGATGTTTTATAAATGAAAATGTACTAATTTTAAGGTGGCTAATATAACTTTGACAGACATATCACTACAACTACAGAATTCTAAAAAGTAAAAGAGATCTTTAATCATTTACATAGTTCCCAATATACTAATAACTATTTACTAATCCTTTGGAACAAAGCATTGGTTAAAGGTAAATTCATGGTAGTAGTGTTAATAAATTGTATAAAATTTATTTTACAATGAATGAAAAAAAAATCTATATGAATGATGGTATTAGAGATGAAAAAAATCACAGATGTAAAAATAAGTTGAATCACATCATGTCACAACAGATAGGCATACGGAAGGGCAATGAATGTAGAGATTTTTTTTCAAAACTGATTGGTATAAATAGTTACAAGTACAAAAAATTGTACAGATTTTACAGATACAAGTGAAGAATAATAGTAATTAGCCATGATTACAGCCAAGCTTTATTAGAATGAGGGCTTGAGAGGCCAAGATCCTCTTTTCCAAAAGCCCTGGACAAAAAAAATACAAGTTTAGAGCATGTGGCTTCTAAAACCTATTGAAAAGGAATTCAGCAAGTCCTGGGTTTATAAAAGAAAATGAAACACAGTTTCCTATTCATCTTCACAACAGAGGCAAATTATAAAAAAACAGTTTGGCCTGAACCATACAAAGTGCAAATCTACTAGACAATAGCCTGTCCAGCAAATTGAACTATAATAGTTAGCTCAGCCCTGGATAGCTTTCATCATAGGATGCTCAGAGCAGCTCATGTTCTCTTATCCTCTGCGGACTTTTGGGGATTTGTCCCAGCTTTCAAAGGGTTTTTCAATTTCCATCATTTAAATTACTGCTAGTACGTTAATGAAAGCTCACAGACTGCTCCATAGGGGGTGAAATATGCAAAAAAAAAAACAAAATATCATAGTTCTTGTGATTTTGTCCACAGTTGCAGCCAGAATAAAACAAAATATGCAGGCACACAAAAAAATTACCCAGATGATATTTCTTACATTGGTTTAGTGAGAAAAGAATATTTTTTGCAATATCTAATGTCAGAAAATTTCTTTTCTACAATCATGTTAAAAAAGGTAATTTCCTTCACCATTGTTTAGTTATATAAGCACAAGAATTTACAATCAAATGTACTGAAAAATACTTACATGATCAAATGTATTGAAAAACACTTACATTATATTAAATATATCTTGGGATATCAAAAAACATAATATTTAAAATTCTTGCTTAAAGATTCTGATATATAGAAATCTGGTTAAAATTGTCCTCTGTTCCTCCTTTTTTTTTTTCAAAATTATTTGATGTAGGCCTATTTGTTAAATTCAACATCATAGAAGAAAAATTGTTATCTGTAAATAGTTTATATAAACACAAGAAAAAAAAAAGTTGTATACAAACATATATTTAAATACATATCATGTGTAAGATGCTAACAGAAAAAAAAAACTATAATGTGGCCAACAACTATGAGAATGCAATCAATTTTTCTATACACAAAATCCATATTATAACAGTTCATGCTATAAATCATGTGTACAATGTTGTATAAAAATATAAGAAGATTTTACAAAACGTAGTAAATAGCTTATAACACACACTGAGTTATCAGCCAACAACCAAGTTCAACGTTAAAATACATTTCATCATCATTATTCAATACAATGAAAATTAAATACTTACAAAACTTATGTTACATTTAAAAAATATTATTAAAACAAAAAGAACTAATATAAAACTTAAATCAA
>JADKLZ010032886.1:0-20535 GCA_021533235.1 Biomphalaria straminea
AAAAAATATTATTAAAACAAAAAGAACTAATATAAAACTTAAATCAAAAAGGGCCTTAAATCACAACTTATCTGCAGTTATGCAGAGTTATGTGTTGCTACAACTGCATTTCTGCATTAACAAAAAAAAAATATACTGTTCACTACAAATACAGACTAACAATTCACTAGAAAGGCAGAAAAATCAAATCACTCTAAACAACATGAATACTGAGAACAAGAAAAAAAATTACACAACTATTATTTGCTGATTATCTAATTAATATATTTTATGCAAGATAAATATTTCTTTTCTTTTTTGGTAAGTGCTTAACAATTATTATTAGAAATCCTGACCAGCAACAGACTTAGTGAATGAAACCTGAAGGCTAAAAAGCAAAGTTGGATTGAAATTATAATCACTTTCAATATGTTTCCATTATTCAAACCTTCAGTTGGATTATTCATTCAATTTTTCTATTTGTCAGACACATTGTAACATAAATTTTTGTATAATTTTTGTACTTTGCTTAATTATATTTGTTTTCAGGTTAAATGCATTTTTTGTTCTTATGATTTTTTTTTTCATTTTAGTCATCTACACATTTTTTTTAAAACATTGATTATTGTAAAAGCAAGACAAAAAAGTTTTCTAGATGTTCAGATGAAAAATAGTAAATTTTCTTGTAGCATTATCTCTGAGGGCAGCAAATTTTCACTAATGTTTATTTTTATCAGACATATTAGAGTGGATAAAATAATAAAATTTATATATTATCTTCCCTAATGTCTGAGAATAATTTCCAATATCATTTACAAATAAGAAATTGGAGAACTTACTTAACTCTTTCTCTCCTAATCGACAATACCATCTTTGATTTTGGCCTCATTCAATTAATCTTTAATTTTTTAAACTTGGCTTTGAATTGTATAAAAAGAGCATGCATTTCCCTTTAATTCTATACCAAATATAACATTTTCTGATAACAAACAACAAAGCTATTGAAGCCCAATCATAACAGGGTTAGTTAAATAGTAATGAGCAGAATGAAGAATTTCTTCATAACTTGGATAAATAATTATGGAGAGAAAGTGTTAAAAATAAGTTTCAGAAAGAACATTAATAACTTTTGTAAGGAATACACAATTAAATGCTAGTTTGTGCACATTGTAGCAGACCTGACATGATGCTTTTAAAATTAAAACTACCTTATATAAACCTATCATTTATATGAATCAAATTTAACCAGTAGCATAAGCTTTTATTTGAAGAAACAATTTTCAAATAAGAATAAAGTATTATATATATTATGCATCTAAATTGTTTGCACCAAAATATGTTCCATATTTATATTCCGATGAGACATTGACAGGCAACAATGAAGGTCATGTGAGCATACATTTGTGTGATGAAGAGGTCAACTTATGTGCTACATCTGAATAAATATAGAAAAAGAAAATAGTTTTTCACCAAACAGTGCACTTGTCTTTTCTGTTCATGTAAGAGCCTACTGGACAGTTAAATACTTCAGAGAAGGCCGGTAAGTTTTGAAGTGTTCCAATGACTCTGAAAAAGGGAAATTTAAAATGGCCAGTAAATTAACGTTGCAAGCTAAGAAGGTGCATCAATTCTACAACATTGAATGGCTGCCTCAACATTTGGTATGGGCTTTGGACTGTCGTCTTGGAGGTGCTCGATTCAAAGCCTTTTTTGCTGCTGTCATACATTAAGAAAAGTTTGGGACAGGATGTAAAATCTTTAAGTCTGAAGGAACATCCAAAACACATAAAATAAACACACAAAAAAAAAAAAAAAAAAACTTAAAAAAAAAAAAAAAAAAAAAGACAAAGCTTATATTAAGCATAGTTGTATCTAGACTAACAATGCATTCATGAAAGTAAAAAATGAGGAAACAACCTAAATTCAAACTTATGTCTCAAGCCTTCTTAGGGTTCTCAAGCCAACACGTTAACCACTCTGCTAGTGGAGAGACTACGAACATGGAAGATTGTATAGTATCTCTTGTTTCTATAGTCTCGTCCGTTTGAAAAAAAGGACTGGAAGGATTAGTCCTCCTGTAGAGCCCTGGCATTAAGGGATGCCAGAAAGCTGGAGTGAAGTAGAGGGGGGTCATTGTGGTGGCCACTTGAAAACCTCATTTACTGAGATTTACACCATTATCTTAATAGTTTATCTGATGCTTATGCTTAAAAATATTTCAAGACATATAATTTGAAAATGTTACTTATTAGTTTTGAAATGTCGCATCATTATTATTATTATTATAAAAACCAATTATGTACACAGCATGGATAATGTGAATATCTTCAGTGATTTTTTTTGTTTTTAAAAAATTGTACAAAGCTTTTTATTAAACAACTAAAAAAAAATTTGTTCTGGAAATGTTGACAAAGTTGTGTTACTGTCATGGAAGAAAAAAAATGTCCCTACTTCAAATCTCTATTGTTAAAAAAATTAACGAAAAGAATACTAGAATAATATGGTAATCATTTGTAAGCTAAGAACTTAAAAATAAATCTTCTGTTTTTGTGAAGTCTATGTGAATGTCTATAGAAGTTCTATAAATACGAGATCAGCTGTCATCGAGAAGTACATAGAAGTCAAATTCATAAAGCGCTGGTTGTGAATATGTATGTGTGTTTGTATGTGAATTTTTTTCGAATTTTTCATTAACATTGTTTTTGTACAGTAGTTATGCTGAGGCTGTCAATTGTAATCAAACTGAATTTCCATTAGATTGGATCAATAAAATTATCTTATCTTATCTAATCTTAAATATCTAACATTTTGTAACATCTATTAAATAACCGAAAATACTTTTTACCTAAATCTTCCAGGACTATGAAAACCTATCTTTATTCTATTGATAGTTGTCTCTGGTCTCATGATTCCACACCAAACCTGAAATGCAGAGAAATATTAGCAATTTATGTCAAAACTTTTTAATATAACAATGTATAGGCAAAGCCATAGTTCTTTCCTCTAATGTAACTAAAGCTTAATTTTTCTTGTATCAACTTATTAATATTTGCTTTGTTTTTTCACCTTGGTATATACAAGGCAAAACAAAAATTCTCTCTCTCTCTCTTTTTCCTTCTCTCACTATATATATATATATATATATCTATATATATATATAAATTTTATTTTATAGATTTTATAGAGCGCTATGTTCCAAAATTATTTGTGGACCAGTGGGGGAGGGGGCATCTGGGAGAATGTTTTTCTGTGCTGCATTTAGTTGCTCAGAAAACACAACTCTGCTCAAGTCTGGTGTCGAACCTTAAGCCCCCTTCATAGGTGTAAGCTATAGCCAAGCCAGGCCAAGTTCAGGCATACTAAGCCTTTCGAACATGCATCCCACATATATATATGAATTATTAAAAACATAGTTATGGAGAAGACAGCATAATAATCTTTTATTATAAAAGAACATCTTTACATTTTAAAACAAACTTTTGATGATAACCCATTTTATAAACAGTGGAATCCAGATAATTCAAACTTGAATAACTAAAAATTCCTCTAGTAAACACTGTTAATTCAAATAAAACATTGAAACATTTTTGTGGCCTATACACCATTTTCAAAAGACATTGATAGAATCAAGTGTTTTTATGGGATTTAACAATCTTCCTTTATCCTCTATCTTGCGATCCATAGTGCTAATATGAAGGTCATCTGTTTCTGTGGCAACAGTTAATGAGGCTGTCATTTAGCCAGCACAATGACAATCGCCTTTACTTTCCCCAACTTATGTTAGGTACCCTTCAGAAGTGGCTGGAATCAGGGATGTCCTTAAAATCCAGAAATTAAAAATTCTAGTCTTCGAAAAGATTTGACCCCCAGAACCCTAGGTTTGGAGGCATGGTGGCTGAGTTTATCTCCATTACTTCATCTAAAGGTAATAATTGCAATGTCTTGATTCTGAAAATTAAGAATAAGCTCAGTGTTTTCCATGACTATGCAAGCCCAGTTGTGACCTGCATATTTTTCAGCATCTGATGCAGGCAAAACCATTATCCACAGCAGGTCTATTAAAAATTTTTGATATGTCTGCTGCCCCTGTCTTCTACAAAGGCTTTTTTTTGTGTGTCCTGTGAGAGATCTCAGATTGTCTCTTTTAAAGGCCATCTGCTGCCAGCTACTTTCCTCTATGACTATTCTACAAAAGTTGGCATACTGACACATCTCTCATACCCCTCTCCCCTCCCTCTGTCATAATACCCCATCTTTTTTATATCCATGTATGATATGTACTCCGTTAATTAATTAGAACATCAACTTAAAGAAACATCGGCATTATATAGATAAATATACAAATACAGAAACAACTTTGGCTCACTTGTGCAAAATTGATAAAAAAGAGTTGATCACTGTTATACTGAAGAAGTCCAGGTAATCTTCCCTCTGAGTGACCTTTTGCGTTAGCATATTTTTTGTATGCCTAAAAAACATACATTTAATGATTCTTTATTTAAAACACTATTTTATCTTTAAAGATTAAAAAAAATAATAATTTTATTATGCAACCAGCAGACTAAAACAATTATTATTATATCTTTACAAAGTGAATGTATCTCTAAACTAGACAGTTCACAAATGTTTTCATTTTAACCTACTCTGTAAGCTTCTTTAATTCCTCCATTGTCTGCAATGTTTTCTCCTTGTGTCTGGATTCCATTCACATTCATGTTCACTTCTGGCACTGTGTAGTTGCTGTATTGATCAATGATGCACTGTGCCCGTTCCTTGAGAATACAGGAAACAAAACACAATTATAGTTTTAATAGTGTTGTGTAGTATATTTGTCTTTGTAGTTGTATTTGATTTTTTACGATCCTATGTGGTAATCTGAAGTTTCCCTATTTTATCTAAAAATTTGTGTTAAATTGAATTCGAATCTGGTTAATCGGACCAGATTGCAAGCATTATTGGAATAATAACCAGCTGGTCCAATTAATCAGGTTTGACTGTATAATAGGATCTGTTTTGGTACTTTAGGATTCAGCCCAAATAAGTGGCGGGTCCTATTAACTGATGGTCTAATTAACCAAATTCAATTGTGTATTAAGCTACATAGAGACATATATATTTCATTGAGTCTTAGGTATTACAAACATACAGGCTTCAATATTACAGTGATTTAGTATCAGGCAGCTTTGAAATAATGAATCTTCACATGATAAGTTTTCCAAAGTTTACTCTAAAAATTGATAATAACTAAATATCAAGATGTGTCCAGTAATGATTCATAGTAGACCCCTTGACCAAAGGTAAGAATTGACTGAACCAGCAATAAAAATAGGCTCTTCCTCTAGGTTTTTTTTTTTAAAGCAATCATCAAAAAACGAATAATTTAATCTCAACAATTACAGGGATTTCAATCCCTTTCAACCTTCCTCAATTCCACTGAATGATATTTGACCTTCTTATAGAGTATTTCCTATTGCTGTTCTGTTGTCACAGATATAAATAAAATTACTGTAGACATTAGTAATAACAATAAATAATAACAATAAAATAATGAGACTTTCTTTATCAAGGTAGACATAGAGAGCTATTTTATTATTTCCATTCCATCCTTTGCTTTCACTCAAAAACATAGACAACAAACAATGATGTAATATCATACATGAGCACAATTGCTGCAATGCATTAGGCCTACCATTGAATTATGTTCTAATCATTAATGCAGTAAGCCACAGGAGTTGCAAGGAAATTATCAGTTTTTTTCTTAACCTATTTATCTCCTTTTTTTGTCCATGTTTTCACTGAAGTGTGTAGGAAAACCTATTGTCATTATAATTTGCAAATTGTATAAAGAAATTTATTTAATGAAAGGCTAGATTTATTCTGAAATTTACACATTCTAATAAAATGTCACAAAAACATAAAAGTACGATTAAGCTACACATTACAGAATTACCTTAAATCTTCGAATGACCTCATCATCCCACCACTGGACTAGAATTCCATTTTTATCATACTGACGTCCTTTGTCATCAAATCCATGTGTTATTTCATGACCAATCACCATACCAATACCTCCATAGTTCAAGCTTCTGAAAATTTTTTTAGTAAAATAAAATAAAAATAAAATGATAGCTTTTATATAGCACTACTTTCATGATTATATCATGCTCAGAGCGCTATGGTCCAGTCTCATTTGTGGACCAGTGGGGGAGGGGGGTATCTGCCTGAGTCAGGTGTCGCACTCAAGCCTCCTTCATATCTAGCCAAGTTCAAGCATACTTAGCCTTTCCATCACGTTTCCCACAATTCAATGCAAACAGTAGGTATATAAAGCAGGTATATGTTTAACTCATTAGTCTTTTATACAGCAAGAATTATCAGTCAAACCTATTGTCAGATACATCAGTGAAATGTACTCCCAGTCTCTATTCTACTGCAAGGCTTTGTAAATAAAACAGTACCATAGGCTTACTAAAACAATACTGGCAATATTCTTACCAGTTCAGAAATATTTGGTCAAGGGTACAATTCATGAAGAATTGAAGTTAAAATCTGCCACAGGCAATTGCATTAGTAGTGCAGTACTAGTCTTTAGTTATTATGAAATGAGTTGTGAACAAAGACTAAGTAAAAGATTACCGGTACACTAAAGACCACACAATAAACTGCTGTACATTTTCAACTTACTTTGGATACTCTTTACTGTAAAATGGGGGCTGAAGAATAGCAGCAGGAAACACTAGAATAAATAAAATTATTATATTCAGTAATTCAAAACCTTAAAAAAAGCTGCATGAAAACTAAATAAGTATATAGTTAGTATTTGGTTTAAACAACTGCACTATGGGAAGTAAATATAAGACTTACTTATTTGATTTCGACTTGAACTGTAAAAAGCATTGACAACTGCAGGTGTTGTAGTCCATCTGTTTACATGTAAGTGAAAAACAAGAATTTACTTTCTAGTAAAGTTTTGTATCAATTTGCTACATATTTCTAATTTAAATTTTAAAAAAAATTAGAGAAAACTTTATTTAGAAAGAAACTATCCAATTTAATTATTAAAATAAAACTGTTAGCGATAATTTAGTCACTTAAAACTAGTGGGCTGTAGTATGTCACAATATCTGTAGTTCAACTGTTATCCTCTTCCAGTCTACAAGTCTGTAATGACTACTTAGAAGAGAGCCAGGAGTTGAGAAAAACAAAAGCAGATATGTATGTTGCCAGACTCATCAGTCCATTCAACTGTCAAACTCATCAGTCAAATCTACTGCCAGGCTTCTATTGCAAGGGTTTGTAAATATGTTGTAATACGAACGGATCAATATCATGGCAGACATTACTCTCTCAATCAATCTCTTTAATTCAATCTCTATCAAGATTTCATCATATATCACTATAAACTACCATATATCACTATAAACTACCATATATCACTATAAACTACCATATATCACTATAAACTACCATTTATCACTATAAACTACCATTTATCACTATAAACTACTGTATCAATGTTTATTGCTAGTATTTATCAACAAGAAAAACTACTGACATTATTTGAGTGAGATATTTGTAACATTTAGTTAATAAGATTTCTATAAACAAAAACTTCAACAATTTTAAGGTTGCACTAACCATCAAATATGGGTACTAACCATCAAATATGGTATCAACATTCTTTTTATGCATCTTTGCATTTTTTAACCAGCTCTATTGTAAAGGTAGGCCTACATTTATTGTGAGTGAAACATTTTGTAACAGTGGAAAAGATCTTAAACAAAACATCATAAAATGGCTTACTAGTTCTTCTTTTGTATTTGTATAATATCAACGGAATTATATTTGTTTGTTCATTCATAAAATGCTTAATATTTAAGATATTCCTTCGGATTCTGAAGATAATTACATCCTAGCCTTAAACAGCCTCTGGCCAAGTGAGGATGGCAAGCAGGCAGGGTTTTAACCCTGAATCACACAGAGACCATCAAATGACAGTCCAGTGGGAAAACCATACAACCAGGAAGCCATGTATCTTTAATGTTAACTTACCTTGCCCTATCTACAGGATCTCTCAGTTTTTTAATTTGAGTAAAAGCTTGATGCTTTATTGAAGTCAAGATGTTGTGAAAGTATTGGTCAGGTTTGAATTCCACCTGAAAAAAAGATTTAAAAAACAAATTAACAAAAAAAGAACTATCCTTTGTATTCTATTACTCCAAAGTTCCCCTTTTAGACCTTGTGGTCTATAGGGCAGATGATGTAAAGGTCATCTGATTCTGAGGCCAATGGTTAACAAGGGTGTCATGTGGCCAGCACAACGACCAACCGCCTTAGCTTTTCCCCAACTAGTGTCAGGTACCCATTAGAGCTGGGTGGACTCAGAGGTGCCCAAGGATCCCAAAATAAAAATCCCAGTCTTCACCAGGATTTGAACCCGGAACCCCCGGGTCCAAAAGCCAAACGCTTTACCGCTCAGCCACCGCGCCTCCCTATTACTCCAAACCTCAGTAAAAGTAAAAAAAAAAAAAAAGTTTCTCTTTCAGATCTTACGATCTATGGGGCAGTTGATGTTGAGGTCATCTGTTTCTATGGCCAACGGTTAACAAGCAGGGTGTTAATTGGCCAGCACAACGGCCAACCGCGTTTACTTTCCCCAACTAAAGTCAGGTACCCATTAGATTTGGATGAACTCTGGGCGCCTTAAAAATCCAGAAATTCAAAATCCCGGTCTTCACCGAGATTTAAACCCAGGACCTCAGGTTCGGAAGCCAAGCACTTAACAACTCAGCCACAGCGCCGCCCCAAACCTCAGTAGCCAACAAATATTCTTTATACAGTTCTAATAATAAAGGCAGAAATAGCCAACAAGTGCCTTAGATATATATATGCTTCAATCTGTTGCAATAACAATAGGTGCATAATAACAATAAAGCTTGTCTTTGAGTCTGGGGGATAATGAGGAATGCAGGTTTTCCCATGGGTAGGCAGCCAAACTGCCAACTACAAATATATAATTTGCCAAATCCAGCACAGACCAAGTCATTGTCCACAGGTGGTTGATTTTAATCGCTATACTTATCCTTCACAGTGGTTTTACTTTTTACCTCAGATATCTATCACACAGCCTTTGTAAGTGATCTCCAGCTGTCTTGTTTTGAAGCAAGCAGGTGCTTTCTTTTACTTCAGTTAAGGCATTAAGTTGGACTCTAAGCTGGTCTTTAAAGCGTTCTCGTGGGGCAACTGTTATGTTGACCACCTTACAGTCCACCAAAAAGGACTGCTTTTAAATTGGTATACATTCATCCCCAATAAGGCATTCACAAGGACATTGCTTTTTCAGTTTCTCTATTTGCATCTGTTCTAGATCTAGTTTAATTTTGTCTTGAGGCGAGGGGCCCAACAGACGGAGGAATCGGCTACCGTCGCCTCAGCGTGGCGCCTCCGTGGAAACGTCCATCTAGGGAAATGGATAGGCGAAGTATGGTAGCACACATAGCTCTCAGTGAGCTACCACACGTATCCTCGAGAGAGGGTACATTCACGTGGTAGGGATGTAAGAAAGGCTCGCTAACCAGTCCGAAACCCCCACCGATCCGTTCCCTAACGGGGGCCATACGGGTGGTGATGGACCCTCGCACGGGTTCGGTGGGACAGCATAGGCATATGGAGGGCCCCCCCGTGGACTCGGCCTCCGGCCTCGCACGGGAGGGGGCACTCGTGCGGGCTCAAGGAGCCGTGACCTACGACCAAACGGGTGTGATTCTTGATCACCTAGTTGCAGGGGGTCTCCAGACAGAGGGGTCGGTGAAGAGCCAATCTCTCATCCTGGCCATGAGATAAAATCCTTTCTCTGGTCACATGGTTCATTAAAGGGACGAAGTCTCGAACCATTTGGACATCTGCATAAGGGGCCCAAAAGAGGATGCATCATATTCTAAAAGAATGCCTAACTAGGGTATAATATAGCACTCAGTTTTAGGTTCTTGTTTGATTAACTGCAAAATTTGTGTTATTTTTCAACTGTTCATTGAAGAAAAAAATGATTTCCTTTTTTAAACTGTAAGTGTATACAATTTAGATCTATTGTATACATAGTAGATTTTATAGCTATGATTTGTAATAATCTCTCTTTATAAACC
Source organism: Biomphalaria straminea (assembly GCA_021533235.1). Taxonomy (NCBI): domain Eukaryota; kingdom Metazoa; phylum Mollusca; class Gastropoda; family Planorbidae; genus Biomphalaria; species Biomphalaria straminea. The sequence goes on from JADKLZ010032886.1 coordinate 10,122, forward strand.
TTAATGCTTTGATTTTTTTATATATAACTACATCAATATTGGGTTTCATGACAACTTTTGTTTATTAATTAGAACTAGATTTATTGGTGTTGTTGTTATTGTTGTCTGTGTTACTGGTTTAGATCATTGATGTATTGAAAGTTTCACTTACACCTGCAAACTCCGCATTTAGAGCTGTATCATTGAATATTGAATCTGCATAGCCAATCTTTTCTGAGATGGCCTCAGCCTGTTCAAATAGAAATAATGAAAATTAACTAAACATTAATCTCTACAGTTATTCATCATATCTAGTTTGAAAGACAAGAAATATTTTTTTTTCTTGTATAATTTTATGAATCAAACACTTAAAAAGACAGCATAAATTAACCAAAGCCCGTTATAGAAAGGATGTAGGGCTAATCTATAAGGAACAGGAAATAGAGCTGAAAAAAAAACTAAAAATAAGGTTTAATGAGATAGACATAATGAAAATAAAACAATTTTGTAAATTAGCTAAACAGAAATTCTTTACTACTGACACAGCAACCATCACATATGAATATACCATACGCCTAATAATGACTAAAGACATAGTTTTTTTTTGTTTTTTTTTATGGTTTATTCCACATCTAAAATTGAATCCTGCAATGGAACAAAATTTTACATAATGCATTTTTAACTGCAAAATTTGTGTTACTTTTTAACTGTTCGTGTATAGATCTAATAATTATTCTAATTGTAGATTTTATAGCTATGATAATTGTCAAAGATTTTTTTTCCTGATAAATCAAATATACATTCAAGGGACACAACTAGAAAATATTTAATTTGTGACTTGAAAAATGTGACTCCCTCCCCTAGATGTATGTTACCTTCTCTTTAGCAACTTTTCGGGTTTTGTCGTCCATCCAATCGGCTTCATCTAATAACTCGTAGAAAGCGTTGCGAATGTCATGAATCATTTCCAATGCCTAAATTAGGAAAACAGGGAACAATTTAATAGAATATTTCCGAATTTGTTATTTTATAGTAGCCTAACTTGTTTGCTTAAAAACTAATACAGTTAATATTACACTAAGTGACTATAGATTTTTGCGACGTCTCTTTGGTTGAATACGAATGTTTAGCCTTGTGATGATGAGGCGGTGGTCTGTTCCACACTCTGCACCACAGCAAGATTTGGTGACTCGTATGTCCTGACGGTCAGATTGTCTGGTGATGATGTAATCTATGAGGTGACTATATAACACTGAACTCAATAATGGACGCTAACACTAGACGCTGGATACATCAGACTTTTTTATATTTAATAACACAGGCTACAGTGCGGCTACACACAACAATGCACTACGAGCTTTAAAAATTCTTGCCAGGGGGAATAATTCTACATAGACTACAAACGCATACACATTAACAAAATGTGAACAAATGCAGTTGCAAATGAATAGTTAACCAAATCTGCTAGGCCTACAAGTAGAGGTGGTAATTAAAATGATTTTAAAAGTATATAAATAAGAATATTTATACTATTTTGAGAAAAAAAAGAAGACAATTCCTCCTTTATACTACCTATATTGAGATTATTGTTCTTTAGGTAATAGTTGGATTTTATAACAAAAAATATAATTATAGTACACTTTTAAAAGTCGACAAGTTCAACAGTTCAAACACACAAGCAAGCAACAAGTAAAGGGGAAGATCCCATGGCGCAGCATGGTGTGAATGGAAAATGGTGTATCCAAATCCGCACTATTTTCATTCACAAAATAACATAATTCTCTTTTTTTTTTTTTTTACTTTACTTTTACTTTACAAAAGATTTTAATAATTTCCGGAGATTTCCAGGAATTTTTTTTGTAGGCCTATATTTAATAACATTTCAGGAGATTTCCAGGGGCTCCTGGTAAATCAAGAGGCCGCGGGAAATCTGTTATATGTTAAAAATGGTTTAATTTTATAATTTATATAACTAAAATTAGCACGATTCCAAAGAAAGTGCGGGACCCACTGCGGTTGCATATGTTGCAGTGCCTAAGGCCTTCCCTGCAAAATATCGGCGTATATTATGTCTCCGGTCGACTAGTACATATATAATAAGGAAAAAAAAAACATAGCTTAAATAAGCGTGGTAAAATAAATTAGTTTGCATCATTCATATAATTAAATTTGTAATGAATCCAGACTCTAGGCGGACGATAATAAATCTATGCGATTGGAAATATTTTTGTCCATTGGTTTTGTTAGCGCCATTTTAGGTTTTTAGCTTTTTCAATAGGCTCTGATAGTATCACTTATCTGGACCAGTAGGAAAGTGGTATCTGAGTGAATGTGATCGGTTTTTTTAAATTATTTTTTTTTAATGGCAAGACCAGAGTTCGAACTGGAGAACTCAATCATCCTAAGCCACCTCAATTCAACACACTAAACAATGTGCCAGGGAATTATTTATGAAAATAGAAGGCTTAATATGTAGCTTCAAACTTTAAAGCGTTGACCTATAAAGTATACAGGGATAAAGGGGGATCATTTATCTTAAACCACCACACATGTCAAGTACAATTTCTTTCCCTTGTTCGATATCAATAAGAAGAATTTTTTAAACAAAATTATAAAGACAGTGAACTTTAAAGCTGTAACTACTATTGCCTGCGGTTAATTTTTTATTAAGATCTAGATCTACATTTAACTTTGTTGTTACATTAGAGGCTTGATTTATCAAATATCAAGTGTTGATTTATCAAATATAAAGTGTTTATCAAATATCAAGTGTTTATCAAATGAAAAGTTTTACTCACCGTTTCCTTGGATCCTTCATCAAAATATTTCTCAATAAAAAGACGTCCAACTGTGTTGCCCATGTGCTCGTTAATCACCTCCGTGCATTCATACCACCTCGGAGAAGTGGACGATATGCCGGTCATGCTCTGAAATGTGATATGGAAAACTGTGAAGTCATATGAAGTCGTGTGAAGTCATATGTCACATTTTATAAGATGCAATGCGTTAGTACATAGGTCGAATTTCCAAGACGTCAACACAATATGTCCAAGAGAGCTGGTCACAATGCGCAGGCTGGAAGACGAAGGCTGACCATTTTATTGGGTCATTTAGGGTGTGCATGTAAAAATAAAATGTTTATTCTTGGACTGTAGGCTTATAAGGTCAAGATAGATGTTTAAGAAGCTTTAAGGAAATACTAACAATGAAGTAATAATAACCCGAAACTGCCTAAGGTATGAGAGATAACTATTGGGATCCCAAAAGAGAAAACTGTAGAGCTTTATTTGATTCTCTGTATCAAGTTTATTAAAAGTAAGTTGGATTAGCTGTACAGAGCTACATCACACCTAGTTGGGTGTTGGGATGTAAGTAGGCCTACAAGTAGCTACTCAAACCAACCTTTGGATAAACGAGACAAAAGCCTGGGCATTAGTTATGGTCGGAACAATGTCGCCCAAATAGCAGTTGCTCTCTATCCACGCAGCTAAAGTGTTCGCAGGGACGGCCAGCGCCCATATAGTTTTGAATCATTAGCGTCGCAGATCCTGCCAGGTTGCCACACGCTGCCTCGGGGTCACCAGCTCCTGATTTTTCTTCAGAGTTGTCTCCCGAAGCCTTTCTCATATTAGGGAATTGCCACAAGGCAGCGGAGGTTGGGATTCAGAGTTTTTCTTTTCCTAGAATGGTGGCCAGCAAAAGAATAACCAGCCGCTCCTTTACCAAGGTTACTGGTTTAGGCCCCAGTACTATAACAATAGGCCCCAGTACTGTAACAATATAACAATAGGCCCCAGTACTGTAACAATAGGCCCCAGTAATATAACAATAGACCTCTGTACTATACCAATATAGGTACAAACACATACAACATCCACAAATGTAATATACAAATACACACGAATTCCTATAACAATAGGCCCCAGTACTATAACAATAGGCCCCAGTACTATAAAAATAGGCCCCAGCACTATAAAAATAGGCTCCAGTACTATAACAATAGGCCCTAGTACTATAACAATAGACCCCAGTACTATAAAAATAGGCCCCAGTACTATAACAATAAGCCCCGGTACTATAAAAATAGGCCCCAGTACTATAAAAATAGGCCCCAGTACTATAACAATAGGCCCTAGTACTATATCGATAGGTCCCAGTACTATAACAATAGGCCCCAGTACTATAACCAATAGGCCCCGGTACTATAACAATAGGCTCCAGTACTATAACAATAGGTTCCAGTACTATACCAATAGGCCCGAGTACTATACCAATAGGCCCCAGTACTATAACAATATAGGTACAAACACATACAACATCCACAAATATAATATACAACGAAATACACACGACCAATACTTAATGAATTATGCTTCTATGGACTTGTCATTGACGACAAGTAAACTAGAAACACTTTGAATGAAAGTGGAATAAAGTGGTTCTAAATATCTCGGATACAGTCGTAATGGAGAAAAGCCGACAAATATCAAAAGATGTCGAATGATTTGTAATTGTCTTTCAACACATTTAAATCTGCTATTTAATTTTTGCTCCTCATTCACAATGTCCACCTCTTATACAAACGCGGTCCATTCTTCGAAAATTAGTATTTTAGTCACAACAGTCAAGCTGAGGCAAGACACACCAACAGACACACACAAAATGTTTTAAATTTATGGAGAAAAATGTTTATTCGATTTGACTGACTACATATGCAGTCTTAGCAAAGGGAAATAATGCAGGTATAGTCTTAGCAAAGGGAAATAATGCAGGTCTCTTTTGTTTACCGCCTTTTCCTGTCAGCTTACGCCTGGAGTTACGGCAAGACAATTCAATTGCTTTTGTCTTGTGGGTTTCGATCAATGTTTTACAAATGTTCCAAGAATGAAATTAAGATGTTCGAATTTGAGGAGAACAAACACACAAGTTCAACAAAATAAAACGGATGGCCGAATTTTCGACATTTTGATGACAAGCTTAAATTTAAAACAAAACATGAAATTTTAAAGAAGACTTTAAAATTTGATACAATAGTATTCTATCAGTGTCCTTAAAGGACATGCTTAACTGTACACCGTACATATTCGACATGTGGAAACTAATTATACAGGTTAGAGTTAAATATAAGCCAGACTTAGCATATCATAATAATAGGAACAGTTTAAATTTCTAAATCAGCGACAACTCAAGCGCTATTTAAAATGTATTTATTCTTGCAAATTTGCATAAATATCACGAATGCCAGTGCGGGAAAAGAAGACCATTGACTCCACCGGGGGGGGGGGTAGTGTTTGAGTAGTTAAGCACTTGGCCTCCAAATCTAGGGGCCTATTTAGAATCTCGTTGAAGACTGGTATAAAAGATATGATTGACAAACACAGACATAAAAAAAAGTAAAGTTCCCCTTTCAATAAGGCAGATCATGTATAGGTCATCTGATTCTGTGGCCAACGGTCAACGAGGGTATCGGTTGTGGCCAGCACAATGATAAATTGCCTTTACTTTTCCCCAACTAATATTGGGTACCCATTAGAGCTGGCTGGACTCAGTGGTGTCCAAAAATCCAGAAACTAAAAATAACAGTTTTCACCAGGATTCGAACCTGAGACCCCCAGTTCAGAAGCCAAGTGCTTTACCACTCATCCACCGGGCCTCCTACACACAGACGTAGGTAAAGATAGAGATAGAAACCTGCAAAGATACTTTGATACATACAGAGAAATATATATATACATACATATATAGAGGCAACGTATATACAAGCATTGACAACATTTCTATATGCTTGTGAGTCTTGGACGCTGACTGCAGAGCTAGAGGCGAGGATCCTAGCAATGGAAATGAGATGCTACAGAAGGATCCTAGGCATCACATTTAAAGACCGCATCACAAATCAAGAGATAAGAGACAGGGTTACTGCAGCGATCGGACCCCATGATGACCTGCTAAATACTGTGAAGAAACGAAAGCTCAAAATGTATGGCCATGTAACAAGATTTTCGGGACTCGCAAAGACCTTCCTCCACGGAACAGTACCAGGAAAAAGAAAAAGAGGCAGACAGAGAAAGCGGTGGGAAGACAACATCAAAGAATGGACAGGCCTACCATTGAACGAGGTTTTAATCAGGGCAAAAGATAGAGAGGAATGGAGAAAGATGGTCCACAAGTCTTGCTTGGTGCCCCAACGGTCCACCAGACTAAGGGATAGGTAACAGGTAATATACAAGCCTAGATGCATAGACAGATCTATATAAATGTGCCTTGATTCAATTCGTTTGTTTCGTCCCTCTATTTATCAATCTATTCATACATAGGACTATTACTGAATCTACAGAAAACACTGAAAGAATTGAAACAGTGTTATCTCTCTTCACTTGCTAGTTTGTTACTCAACAAAATCCCTCCGACGTGTCATTCGGTTCTCTGTTGGGGTTATTTAAAGGTACAAGTCAGCGGATGAATCTGTTTGTCGGCGACCAACACAAAACAGGCTAAACTAACAGATTCTTTGAAGAGGAGATTTGTAATGTAATGAGTTACCTTAGAGAACTCTGTATTGATTTTCCTGTGCTCTTTAGGGAGATACGGCACTCGGTTCATGATGCTCCGCCACAGAATATAGTTCACTATCACTCTGAGAACAGAGAAAGATAAAGTGAGCCCCTATGGAATATTTATAAACATGGTTGAAAAGCAATCTCTACTCGTTACTCGCCTACTATTAAAATGAAAGGATACAATATACATTGTTGTTAATCTAGGCAGCATCTCTAAAGAGTGGATTCAGACTTAATGGTGATATTTTTTTAAAATGATGAAATGATAAAACAAATATCTAGTGTCCCTCCCCAATCAAACAGTTTTATCTCTTCAATGCTTTCATACTTGGGCGGAATTTTTTATTTTCAAATTGTTCTGCTTTAGTCCTAGCATAGCGCACAGGAAGGGCTACCAGATGTCCCGCAAAAGAAAGGGTCGTGTCCTCCCTCCGGCAGTCATTGTCCTAAAGTGTACACATCTCTGGATATTTCACAACAAATGGATATTAACCATCCATTAAGTTTATACCTTCATTTTTTCTAATTAAGGAAAAAAAATCCTGACGAAATAAAGGAATAAACTTTATTAATAAGACAAACGACAGAGAGGAATGGAGAAAAACGGTCAAAGAATCTTGCATGGTGCCCCAACGGTCCAACAGACTAAGGGATAGGTATGGTAGGTAGATATGGTAGGCTATCTTCAGGATTAATTGCGCTAACTTTCTAAAAGACAGCACGATGTTCTTTGTTTTTTTTTTAAAAGAGCTTTTAAAAAAAAAACAGCAAGTCTAAATAGATAAAGATTTTCTAGTGCTGGGGCTCTCATCCTGTGGATCGCGACCTCCCATGGGGGTCAATTGACGATTTGCCAGAGGTCGCCTAAGACCATCGAAAATATGGATTGTTACTGTCTATTCTTCTATTTCTGTATGTGTGTGTGCGTGGGTGGAGAGTGTTGCGGCAGAGTGGGGAATTGTAAAAAGGGGTCGCCGAGCATAAAAGGTTGAGAACCGCTGTTCTAGTGTTTATTATGCAGCACTGGCACATGCTATACGGAAATCTACCTCGTCATCTAGGTTGGAATTGCTGAGACGGTGCTTCCCAGATAGGCAATCTTTCTAACTTTAATAGTTTCTGGCCATCTATAAGAATGTCTGGTTCTGTGACAAATTTATTTGGATGAGGTTGGTGCAGAACTTTTTTACATTTATGGGAGACCAGCATTTTGGCGTCGTTTGCGAAAGCAGGTCTCTGATGTAGTCATATTTTACTTTGGTCCTTGCCTTAAGTCTTTGAGCATTGAATAAACTTGCATCATTCCGATATTTCGTGATATTTTTTACAAATTCTTTATGTGTAGGCTGCTGCCTTTTGGGGAAATGCCGAAACCAAAATACAAAGGTTTGATAGAAATATTTCGATTTTTTGCGAATAGCGGTCCAAAGGTTGTGATTCTGTCAAAATCCTTTCTTGTGAGCGTCTAGGATGTAAAAGGAGCATGTGTACAAAATTTCAAGAGGATACGTGCGACAGTTTAAGAGATCTCATGATCAATGAGTGATATGTCAGTGAGTGGTCACTTTCATATATATATATATAATAGATTGACAGATAATATCGGTCGGTAATAGAATGTTTGGACTACTATCATAAAGAAGAAAATGATGTAACAAAAAAGGTGTCTTCAGTAAAAACTGCAGCCACATTTGCCTGAACTACACAACATAGGCTAAGAGAGGTATATACTGTGCTACGACACATTGTCATTATGTTTATATTTTTAACATATACTTTTATGTTATGCATTGGGTGTATCTTTGTTTGTTTCCAGCTTTTAAATAAACAAAAAATATTCAGAATCTCATTGAAATGTGGTCATTTTTTTTTTTAAATAATATTCCTTACAGACCAGAATGCATTGAAATGTGGTCAATTTTCTTGACAGTATATTCCCTACAGATCAGAATGCATTTATATTTACAACATCCATGAGCTGAAGTAGAAGTAATATTTTATAAATTCAGCGCATTTCAAGGTACATGTTTTTTTTTTGTCGGTTACGTTTTTTTTTGTAAACCCTTTAAAAAAAATCATTTGAGTCGGCTAAATACATCAGAATTTCCCTGACAGTGGAACTCGAGCTCAATGGGAAACAACTCAGGTTCTTGTAATTTTTTTTTCCGTTTTGAAAGGGAGATAATTCTTTAGAAACCTGGGAGCCACTACATCTAGACTACTTGTAAACACAGAATTATAAATTATTTATTTGTATTCTGAGAAAAAGGAAGCTTGATAAGTCTATTCAGTCTAGTATTGGATTATATTGTTGACGATTAATGAGTTACGAATTTAATTCTTGCACTCTGTATCGCATAATCTTATCTTATACTTATATAATACAGACTATTATTTAAAAAAAAAAGATAACCACATAGAACTAATACTCTGGCCCGCATGTCAATCCATTCATATGTGTTAATCAATGACTTAAACTCTGCCTAGTCTTTGGTTTTCCTGGCTGACAATCCATTCCTTACATTTATGCAGTGCTTTTGTTTTTGTAAATAAGATAGATGCTTGTAGTCAGTGATGGATTGCCTAAATTTAACTACTAATAAATTAACAATAAACGTTAAAATACAAGAAAAGTCATAATTTATCTCTCAGATTGTAAAAGGTGCCCGTACGCCGTACCAGTAGGTACCGTCACAATAAAAAGAATTGCGAGTTTTATTAACACTAGGGAAGAAGACTCTTATTCATTCTACCAAAGTTTTGAATTCTAGATCTGAACGTGAATATAAGATAGATTCTGGAGATCCTTTTCTGTACTAACAGAGTAAAAATACTTTTTCCTTTTAGTCAATTTATACAGCTCTCAATAAATGAAAGAAGAAGATAGCTTTGCTCCTAGTCAGTGCCCCATTAAGACTTTCAAAGGACATAACCAATTAAAACATGGGGCCCTTTTCGGGTTATTCATAGTAAACTTCAGACTTTGTATTTCAGCGCTAAATATTTCTTGAGGACTCTATGCTACTATTTATTTTGTCTAGAGGCTATAGGCCCTGTATCTATACATTTCAAAGTTATATCTATAACTTTACATTTCAAAGTTATATCAATAATTTTACATTTCAAAGTTATATCTATAACTTTACATTTCAAAATCATATCATTAGGCCTAGAGTTATATTGAAAAAAATAACATTTCAACAATAGATTTACAATTTTACAAAGTTAAATTGCAATTTAATTTTATAAATGTTTACAAAGGGTAGATCGACACTTTAGGTATATAAAGTTACATTTACAATTAATACAAATGTACACGTCACTGTTACAAAATTACACTCCAAGTGTTTTGCGTATATGGAGTGACAATTCTAAGGATACTTTAAATCTTAATTCTTCAATACATAATACAACAAATCCTTGATATCTATTTAGAATATATGTAGAGAAATATTATAAGGTGAAGTCAATGACACAGTATGACAACAAAACGAACTGAAAGGTGTCATTTATTTCAGAAAACGGATCAGGCCCGGAGTTTACTAAACAGGAGCCCTCAAAAAAATATTTAGTAGGCTACTGACATATAATATCTGGACTCTTAAATCTTTGTTTTGTCTTAAGCCTACATTTTACAAACGACGCACAACTTTCGGTAGAATACTGTTGCTTCACTTTCCATAATGCCATTCGATTTGTTCGAATTTTATTTAACAAGAAAATCTAATGAATGACACACCGCCAGCGTCTTTCATACCCTCTGGCTCCCTCTGGCCTAGTTTAGCTTTTTTTTTTTTTTTGAATTAACTCTGATCGAACACAAAGAATTCACCAGAAGGCCCCCGAGGCTCATCCACACGGAACCCAACAGAATGGTC
>JADKLZ010032887.1:0-20233 GCA_021533235.1 Biomphalaria straminea
AAAAAATATTATTAAAACAAAAAGAACTAATATAAAACTTAAATCAAAAAGGGCCTTAAATCACAACTTATCTGCAGTTATGCAGAGTTACATGTTGCTACAACTGCATTTCTGCATTAACAAAAAAAATATACTGTTCACTACAAATACAGACCAACAATTCACTAGAAAGGCAGAAAAATCAAATCACTCTAAACAACATGAATACTGAGAACAAGAAAAAAAATTACACAACTATTATTTGCTGATTATCTAATTAATATATATTATGCAAGATAAATATTTCTTTTCTTTTTTTGGTAAGTGCTTAACAATTATTATTAGAAATCCTGACCAGCAACAGACTTAGTGAATGAAACCTGAAGGCTAAAAAGCAAAGTTGGATTGAAATTATAATCACTTTCAATATGTTTCCATTATTCAAACCTTCAGTTGGATTATTCATTCAATTTTTCTATTTGTCAGACACATTGTAACATAAATTTTTGTATAATTTTTGTACTTTGCTTAATTATATTTGTTTTCAGGTTAAATGCATTTTTTGTTCTTATGATTTTTTTTTTCATTTTAGTCATCTACACATTTTTTTTAAAACATTGATTATTGTAAAAGCAAGACAAAAAAAGTTTTCTAGATGTTCAGATGAAAAATAGTAAATTTTCTTGTAGCATTATCTCTGAGGGCAGCAAATTTTCACTAATGTTTATTTTTATCAGACATATTAGAGTGGATAAAATAATAAAATTTATATATTATCTTCCCTAATGTCTGAGAATAATTTCCAATATCATTTACAAATAAGAAATTGGAGAACTTACTTAACTCTTTCTCTCCTAATCGACAATACCATCTTTGATTTTGGCCTCATTCAATTAATCTTTAATTTTTTAAACTTGGCTTTGAATTGTATAAAAAGAGCATGCATTTCCCTTTAATTCTATACCAAATATAACATTTTCTGATAACAAACAACAAAGCTATTGAAGCCCAATCATAACAGGGTTAGTTAAATAGTAATGAGCAGAATGAAGAATTTCTTCATAACTTGGATAAATAATTATGGAGAGAAAGTGTTAAAAATAAGTTTCAGAAAGAACATTAATAACTTTTGTAAGGAATACACAATTAAATGCTAGTTTGTGCACATTGTAGCAGACCTGACATGATGCTTTTAAAATTAAAACTACCTTATATAAACCTATCATTTATATGAATCAAATTTAACCAGTAGCATAAGCTTTTATTTGAAGAAACAATTTTCAAATAAGAATAAAGTATTATATATATTATGCATCTAAATTGTTTGCACCAAAATATGTTCCATATTTATATTCCGATGAGACATTGACAGGCAACAATGAAGGTCATGTGAGCATACATTTGTGTGATGAAGAGGTCAACTTATGTGCTACATCTGAATAAATATAGAAAAAGAAAATAGTTTTTCACCAAACAGTGCACTTGTCTTTTCTGTTCATGTAAGAGCCTACTGGACAGTTAAATACTTCAGAGAAGGCCGGTAAGTTTTGAAGTGTTCCAATGACTCTGAAAAAGGGAAATTTAAAATGGCCAGTAAATTAACGTTGCAAGCTAAGAAGGTGCATCAATTCTACAACATTGAATGGCTGCCTCAACATTTGGTATGGGCTTTGGACTGTCGTCTTGGAGGTGCTCGATTCAAAGCCTTTTTTGCTGCTGTCATACATTAAGAAAAGTTTGGGACAGGATGTAAAATCTTTAAGTCTGAAGGAACATCCAAAACACATAAAATAAACACACAAAAAAAAAAAAAAAAAAACTTAAAAAAAAAAAAAAAAAAAAAGACAAAGCTTATATTAAGCATAGTTGTATCTAGACTAACAATGCATTCATGAAAGTAAAAAATGAGGAAACAACCTAAATTCAAACTTATGTCTCAAGCCTTCTTAGGGTTCTCAAGCCAACACGTTAACCACTCTGCTAGTGGAGAGACTACGAACATGGAAGATTGTATAGTATCTCTTGTTTCTATAGTCTCGTCCATTTGAAAAAAAGGACTGAAAGGATTAGTCCTCCCGTAGAGCCCTGGGATTAAGGGATGCCAGAAAGCTGGAGTGAAGTAGAGGGGGGTCATTGTGGTGGCCACTTGAAAACCTCATTTACTGAGATTTACACCATTATCTTAATAGTTTATCTGATGCTTATGCTTAAAAATATTTCAAGACATATAATTTGAAAATGTTACTTATTAGTTTTGAAATGTCGCATCATTATTATTATTATTATAAAAACCAATTATGTACACAGCATGGATAATGTGAATATCTTCAGTGATTTTTTTTGTTTTTAAAAAATTATACAAAGCTTTTTATTAAACAACTAAAAAAAAATTTGTTCTGGAAATGTTGACAAAGTTGTGTTACTGTCATGGAAGAAAAAAAATGTCCCTACTTCAAATCTCTATTGTTAAAAAAATTAACGAAATGAATACTAGAATAATATGGTAATCATTTGTAAGCTAAGAACTTAAAAATAAATCTTCTGTTTTTGTGAAGTCTATGTGAATGTCTATAGAAGTTCTATAAATACGAGATCAGCTGTCATCGAGAAGTACATAGAAGTCAAATTCATAAAGCGCTGGTTGTGAATATGTATGTGTGTTTGTATGTGAATTTTTTTCGAATTTTTCATTAACATTGTTTTTGTACAGTAGTTATGCTGAGGCTGTCAATTGTAATCAAACTGAATTTCCATTAGATTGGATCAATAAAATTATCTTATCTTATCTAATCTTAAATATCTAACATTTTGTAACATCTATTAAATAACCGAAAATACTTTTTACCTAAATCTTCCAGGACTATGAAAACCTATCTTTATTCTATTGATAGTTGTCTCTGGTCTCATGATTCCACACCAAACCTGAAATGCAGAGAAATATTAGCAATTTATGTCAAGACTTTTTAATATAACAATGTATAGGCAAAGCCATAGTTCTTTCCTCTAATGTAACTAAAGCTTAATTTTTCTTGTATCAACTTATTAATATTTGCTTTGTTTTTTCACCTTGGTATATACAAGGCAAAACAAAAATTCTCTCTCTCTCTCTTTTTCCTTCTCTCACTATATATATATATATATATATCTATATATATATATAAATTTTATTTTATAGATTTTATAGAGCGCTATGTTCCAAAATTATTTGTGGACCAGTGGGGGAGGGGGCATCTGGGAGAATGTTTTTCTGTGCTGCATTTAGTTGCTCAGAAAACACAACTCTGCTCAAGTCTGGTGTCGAACCTTAAGCCCCCTTCATAGGTGTAAGCTATAGCCAAGCCAGGCCAAGTTCAGGCGTACTAAGCCTTTCGAACATGCATCCCACATATATATATGAATTATTAAAAACATAGTTATGGAGAAGACAGCATAATAATCTTTTATTATAAAAGAACATCTTTACATTTTAAAACAAACTTTTGATGATAACCCATTTTATAAACAGTGGAATCCAGATAATTCAAACTTGAATAACTAAAAATTCCTCTAGTAAACACTGTTAATTCAAATAAAACATTGAAACATTTTTGTGGCCTATACACCATTTTCAAAAGACATTGATAGAATCAAGTGTTTTTATGGGATTTAACAATCTTCCTTTATCCTCTATCTTGCGATCCATAGTGCTAATATGAAGGTCATCTGTTTCTGTGGCAACAGTTAATGAGGCTGTCATTTAGCCAGCACAATGACAATCGCCTTTACTTTCCCCAACTTATGTTAGGTACCCTTCAGAAGTGGGTGGACTCAAGGGATGTCCTTAAAATCCTGAAATTAAAAATTCTAGTCTTCGAAAAGATTTGACCCCCAGAACCCTAGGTTTGGAGGCATGGTGGCTTAGTTTATCTCAACTCCATTACTTCATCTAAAGGTAATAATTGCAATGTCTTGATTCTGAAAATTAAGAATAAGCTCAGTGTTTTCCATGACTATGCAAGCCCAGATGTGACCTGCATATTTTTCTGCATCTGATGCAGGCAAAACCATTATCCACAGCAGGTCTATTAAAAATTTTTGATATGTCTGCTGCCCCTGTCTTCTACAAAGGCTTTTTTTTGTGTGTCCAGTGAGAGATCTCAGATTGTCTCTTTTAAAGGCCATCTGCTGCCAGCTACTTTCCTCTATGACTATTCTACAAAAGTTGGCATACTGACACATCTCTCATACCCCTCTCCCCTCCCTCTGTCATAATACCCCATCTTTTTTATATCCATGTATGATATGTACTCTGTTAATTAATTAGAACATCAACTTAAAGAAACATCGGCATTATATAGATAAATATACAAATACAGAAACAACTTTGGCTCACTTGTGCAAAATTGATAAAAAAGAGTTGATCACTGTTATACTGAAGAAGTCCAGGTAATCTTCCCTCTGAGTGACCTTTTGCGTTAGCATATTTTTTGTATGCCTAAAAAACATACATTTAATGATTCTTTATTTAAAACACTATTTTATCTTTAAAGATTAAAAAAAATAATAATTTTATTATGCAACCAGCAGACTAAAACAATTATTATTATATCTTTACAAAGTGAATGTATCTCTAAACTAGACAGTTCACAAATGTTTTCATTTTAACCTACTCTGTAAGCTTCTTTAATTCCTCCATTGTCTGCAATGTTTTCTCCTTGTGTCTGGATTCCATTCACATTCATGTTCACTTCTGGCACTGTGTAGTTGCTGTATTGATCAATGATGCACTGTGCCCGTTCCTTGAGAATACAGGAAACAAAACACAATTATAGTTTTAATAGTGTTGTGTAGTATATTTGTCTTTGTAGTTGTATTTGATTTTTTACGATCCTATGTGGTAATCTGAAGTTTCCCTATTTTATCTAAAAATTTGTGTTAAATTGAATTCGAATCTGGTTAATCGGACCAGATTGCAAGCATTATTGGAATAATAACCAGCTGGTCCAATTAATCAGGTTTGACTGTATAATAGGATCTGTTTTGGTACTTTAGGATTCAGCCCAAATAAGTGGCGGGTCCTATTAACTGATGGTCTAATTAACCAAATTCAATTGTGTATTAAGCTACATAGAGACATATATATTTCATTGAGTCTTAGGTATTACAAACATACAGGCTTCAATATTACAGTGATTTAGTATCAGGCAGCTTTGAAATAATGAATCTTCACATGATAAGTTTTCCAAAGTTTACTCTAAAAATTGATAATAACTAAATATCAAGATGTGTCCAGTAATGATTCATAGTAGACCCCTTGACCAAAGGTAAGAATTGACTGAACCAGCAATAAAAATAGGCTCTTCCTCTAGGTTTTTTTTTTTAAAGCAATCATCAAAAAACGAATAATTTAATCTCAACAATTACAGGGATTTCAATCCCTTTCAACCTTCCTCAATTCCACTGAATGATATTTGACCTTCTTATAGAGTATTTCCTATTGCTGTTCTGTTGTCACAGATATAAATAAAATTACTGTAGACATTAGTAATAACAATAAATAATAACAATAAAATAATGAGACTTTCTTTATCAAGGTAGACATAGAGAGCTATTTTATTATTTCCATTCCATCCTTTGCTTTCACTCAAAAACATAGACAACAAACAATGATGTAATATCATACATGAGCACAATTGCTGCAATGCATTAGGCCTACCATTGAATTATGTTCTAATCATTAATGCAGTAAGCCACAGGAGTTGCAAGGAAATTATCAGTTTTTTTCTTAACCTATTTATCTCCTTTTTTTGTCCATGTTTTCACTGAAGTGTGTAGGAAAACCTATTGTCATTATAATTTGCAAATTGTATAAAGAAATTTATTTAATGAAAGGCTAGATTTATTCTGAAATTTACACATTCTAATAAAATGTCACAAAAACATAAAAGTACGATTAAGCTACACATTACAGAATTACCTTAAATCTTCGAATGACCTCATCATCCCACCACTGGACTAGAATTCCATTTTTATCATACTGACGTCCTTTGTCATCAAATCCATGTGTTATTTCATGACCAATCACCATACCAATACCTCCATAGTTCAAGCTTCTGAAAATTTTTTTAGTAAAATAAAATAAAAATAAAATGATAGCTTTTATATAGCACTACTTTCATGATTATATCATGCTCAGAGCGCTATGGTCCAGTCTCATTTGTGGACCAGTGGGGGAGGGGGGTATCTGCCTGAGTCAGGTGTCGCACTCAAGCCTCCTTCATATCTAGCCAAGTTCAAGCATACTTAGCCTTTCCATCACGTTTCCCACAATTCAATGCAAACAGTAGGTATATAAAGCAGGTATATGTTTAACTCATTAGTCTTTTATACAGCAAGAATTATCAGTCAAACCTATTGTCAGATACATCAGTGAAATGTACTCCCAGTCTCTATTCTACTGCAAGGCTTTGTAAATAAAACAGTACCATAGGCTTACTAAAACAATACTGGCAATATTCTTACCAGTTCAGAAATATTTGGTCAAGGGTACAATTCATGAAGACTTGAAGTTAAAATCTGCCACAGGCAATTGCATTAGTAGTGCAGTACTAGTTTTTAGTTATTATGACATGAGTTGTGAACAAAGACTAAGTAAAATATTACCGGTACACTAAAGAGCACACAATAAACTGCTGTACATTTTCAACTTACTTTGGATACTCTTTACTGTAAAATGGGGGCTGAAGAATAGCAGCAGGAAACACTAGAATAAATAAAATTATTATATTCAGTAATTCAAAACCTTAAAAAAGCTGCATGAAAACTAAATAAGTATATAGTTATTATTTGGTTGAAACAACCATACCATATGAAGCAGGTATAAGACTTACTTATTTGATTTCGACTTGAACTGTAAAAAGCATTGACAACTGCAGGTGTTGTAGTCCATCTGTTTACATGTAAGTGAAAAACAAGAATTTACTTTCTAGTAAAGTATTGTATCAATTTGCTACATATTTCTAATTTAAATTTAAAAAAAAAAATTATTGAACAAATAGAGAAAACTTTATTTAGAAAGAAACTATCCAATTTAATTATTAAAATAAGACTTTTAGGGATAATTTAGTCACTTAAAAATAGTGGGGTGTAGTATGTCACAATATCAGTAGTTCAACTGTTATCCTCTTCCAGTCTACAAGTCTGTAATGACTACTGAGAAGAGAGCCAGGAGTTGAGAAAAACAAAAGCAGATATGTATGTAGCTTCATTAATTTTTTCTGTTGCCAGACTCATCAGTCCATTCAACTGTCAAACTCATCAGTCAAATCTACTGCCAGGCTTCTATTGCAAGGGTTTGTAAATATGTTGTAATATGAATGGATCAATATCATGGCAGACATTACTGTCTCAATCAATCTCTTTAATTCAATCTCTATCAAGATCTCATCACATATCACTATAAACTCCCATATATCTCTATAACTACCATATATCACTATAAACTACCATATATCACTATAAACTACTGTATCAATGTTTATTTCTAGTATTTAGCAACAAGAAAAACTAATGACATTATTTGAGTGAGATATTTGTAACATTTAGTTAATAAGATTTCTATAAACAAAAACTTCAACAATTTTAAGGTTGTACTAACCATCAAATATGGGTACTAACCATCAAATATGGTATCAACATTCTTTAATGTATCTTTGCATTTTTTAACCAGTCTATTGTAAAGGTAGGCCTACATTTATTGTGAGGGAAACATTTCGTAACAGTGGAAAAGATCTTAAAAAAACATCCTAAAATGGTTTACTAGTTTTTCTTTTGTATTTGTATAATGTTAGCTGAATTATATTTGTTTGTTTGTTCATAAAACGCTTAACATTTAAGATATTCCTTAGGATTCTGAAGATAATTACATCCTAGCCTTAAACAGCCTCTGGCCAAGTGAGGATGGCAGCAGGCAGGGTTTTAACCCTGAATCACACAGACACCATCAAATGACAGTCCAGTGGGCAAACCATAAAACTAGGAAGCCATGTATCTTTAATGTTAACTTACCTTGCCCTATCTACAGGATCTCTCAGTTTTTTAATTTGAGTAAAAGCTTGATGCTTTATTGAAGTCAAGATGTTGTGAAAGTATTGGTCAGGTTTGAATTCCACCTGAAAAAAACAACAAGATTTTAAAAAAAAATTAACAAAAAAAGAACTATCCTTTGTATTCTAATACTCCAAACCTCAGTAAAAGTAAAAAAAAAGTAAAGTTTCTCTTTCAGATCTTACGATCTATGGGGCAGTTGATGTTAAGGTAATCTGTTTCTATGGCCAACGGTTAACAAGCAGGGTGTTAATTGGCCAGCACAACGACCAACCGCGTTTACTTTCCCCAACTAAAGTCAGGTACCCATTAGAGTTGGATGAACTCAGGGCGCCCTAAAAATCCAGAAATTCAAAATCCCGGTCTTCACCGAGATTTAAACCCAGGACCTCAGGTTCGGAAGCAGAGCGCTTACCCACTCAGCCACAGCGCCCCCCCCCCCCCAAACCGCAGTAGCCAACAAATATTCTTTACACAGTTCTAATAATGAAGGCAGAAATAGCCAACAAGTGCCTTAGATATATATATGCTTCAATCTGTTGCAATAACAATAGGTGCATAATAACAATAAAGCTTGTCTTTGAGTCTGGGGGATAATGAGGAATGCAGGTTTTCCCATGGGTAGGCAGCCAAACTGCCAACTACAAATATATAATTTGCCAAATCCAGCACAGACCAAGTCATTGTCCACAGGTGGTTGATTTTAATCGCTATACTTATCCTTCACAGTGGTTTTACTTTTTACCTCAGATATCTATCACACAGCCTTTGTAAGTGATCTCCAGCTGTCTTGTTTTGAAGCAAGCAGGTGCTTTCTTTTACTTCAGTTAAGGCATTAAGTTGGACTCTAAGCTGGTCTTTAAAGCGTTCTCGTGGGGCAACTGTTATGTTGACCACCTTACAGTCCACCAAAAAGGACTGCTTTTAAATTGGTATACATTCATCCCCAATAAGGCATTCACAAGGACATTGCTTTTTCAGTTTCTCTATTTGCATCTGTTCTAGATCTAGTTTAATTTTGTCTTGAGGCGAGGGGCCCAACAGACGGAGGAATCGGCTACCGTCGCCTCAGCGTGGCGCCTCCGTGGAAACGTCCATCTAGGGAAATGGATAGGCGAAGTATGGTAGCACACATAGCTCTCAGTGAGCTACCACACGTATCCTCGAGAGAGGGTACATTCACGTGGTAGGGATGTAAGAAAGGCTCGCTAACCAGTCCGAAACCCCCACCGATCCGTTCCCTAACGGGGGCCATACGGGTGGTGATGGACCCTCGCACGGGTTCGGTGGGACAGCATAGGCATATGGAGGGCCCCCCCGTGGACTCGGCCTCCGGCCTCGCACGGGAGGGGGCACTCGTGCGGGCTCAAGGAGCCGTGACCTACGACCAAACGGGTGTGATTCTTGATCACCTAGTTGCAGGGGGTCTCCAGACAGAGGGGTCGGTGAAGAGCCAATCTCTCATCCTGGCCATGAGATAAAATCCTTTCTCTGGTCACATGGTTCATTAAAGGGACGAAGTCTCGAACCATTTGGACATCTGCATAAGGGGCCCAAAAGAGGATGCATCATATTCTAAAAGAATGCCTAACTAGGGTATAATATAGCACTCAGTTTTAGGTTCTTGTTTGATTAACTGCAAAATTTGTGTTATTTTTCAACTGTTCATTGAAGAAAAAAATGATTTCCTTTTTTAAACTGTAAGTGTATACAATTTAGATCTATTGTATACATAGTAGATTTTATAGCTATGATTTGTAATAATCTCTCTTTATAAACCTTAATGCTTTGATTTTTTTATATATAACTACATCAATATTGGGTTTCATGACAACTTTTGTTTATTAATTAGAACTAGATTTATTGGTGTTGTTGTTATTGTTGTCTGTGTTACTGGTTTAGATCATTGATGTATTGAAAGTTTCACTTACACCTGCAAACTCCGCATTTAGAGCTGTATCATTGAATATTGAATCTGCATAGCCAATCTTTTCTGAGATGGCCTCAGCCTGTTCAAATAGAAATAATGAAAATTAACTAAACATTAATCTCTACAGTTATTCATCATATCTAGTTTGAAAGACAAGAAATATTTTTTTTTCTTGTATAATTTTATGAATCAAACACTTAAAAAGACAGCATAAATTAACCAAAGCCCGTTATAGAAAGGATGTAGGGCTAATCTATAAGGAACAGGAAATAGAGCTGAAAAAAAAACTAAAAATAAGGTTTAATGAGATAGACATAATGAAAATAAAACAATTTTGTAAATTAGCTAAACAGAAATTCTTTACTACTGACACAGCAACCATCACATATGAATATACCATACGCCTAATAATGACTAAAGACATAGTTTTTTTTTGTTTTTTTTTATGGTTTATTCCACATCTAAAATTGAATCCTGCAATGGAACAAAATTTTACATAATGCATTTTTAACTGCAAAATTTGTGTTACTTTTTAACTGTTCGTGTATAGATCTAATAATTATTCTAATTGTAGATTTTATAGCTATGATAATTGTCAAAGATTTTTTTTCCTGATAAATCAAATATACATTCAAGGGACACAACTAGAAAATATTTAATTTGTGACTTGAAAAATGTGACTCCCTCCCCTAGATGTATGTTACCTTCTCTTTAGCAACTTTTCGGGTTTTGTCGTCCATCCAATCGGCTTCATCTAATAACTCGTAGAAAGCGTTGCGAATGTCATGAATCATTTCCAATGCCTAAATTAGGAAAACAGGGAACAATTTAATAGAATATTTCCGAATTTGTTATTTTATAGTAGCCTAACTTGTTTGCTTAAAAACTAATACAGTTAATATTACACTAAGTGACTATAGATTTTTGCGACGTCTCTTTGGTTGAATACGAATGTTTAGCCTTGTGATGATGAGGCGGTGGTCTGTTCCACACTCTGCACCACAGCAAGATTTGGTGACTCGTATGTCCTGACGGTCAGATTGTCTGGTGATGATGTAATCTATGAGGTGACTATATAACACTGAACTCAATAATGGACGCTAACACTAGACGCTGGATACATCAGACTTTTTTATATTTAATAACACAGGCTACAGTGCGGCTACACACAACAATGCACTACGAGCTTTAAAAATTCTTGCCAGGGGGAATAATTCTACATAGACTACAAACGCATACACATTAACAAAATGTGAACAAATGCAGTTGCAAATGAATAGTTAACCAAATCTGCTAGGCCTACAAGTAGAGGTGGTAATTAAAATGATTTTAAAAGTATATAAATAAGAATATTTATACTATTTTGAGAAAAAAAAGAAGACAATTCCTCCTTTATACTACCTATATTGAGATTATTGTTCTTTAGGTAATAGTTGGATTTTATAACAAAAAATATAATTATAGTACACTTTTAAAAGTCGACAAGTTCAACAGTTCAAACACACAAGCAAGCAACAAGTAAAGGGGAAGATCCCATGGCGCAGCATGGTGTGAATGGAAAATGGTGTATCCAAATCCGCACTATTTTCATTCACAAAATAACATAATTCTCTTTTTTTTTTTTTTTACTTTACTTTTACTTTACAAAAGATTTTAATAATTTCCGGAGATTTCCAGGAATTTTTTTTGTAGGCCTATATTTAATAACATTTCAGGAGATTTCCAGGGGCTCCTGGTAAATCAAGAGGCCGCGGGAAATCTGTTATATGTTAAAAATGGTTTAATTTTATAATTTATATAACTAAAATTAGCACGATTCCAAAGAAAGTGCGGGACCCACTGCGGTTGCATATGTTGCAGTGCCTAAGGCCTTCCCTGCAAAATATCGGCGTATATTATGTCTCCGGTCGACTAGTACATATATAATAAGGAAAAAAAAAACATAGCTTAAATAAGCGTGGTAAAATAAATTAGTTTGCATCATTCATATAATTAAATTTGTAATGAATCCAGACTCTAGGCGGACGATAATAAATCTATGCGATTGGAAATATTTTTGTCCATTGGTTTTGTTAGCGCCATTTTAGGTTTTTAGCTTTTTCAATAGGCTCTGATAGTATCACTTATCTGGACCAGTAGGAAAGTGGTATCTGAGTGAATGTGATCGGTTTTTTTAAATTATTTTTTTTTAATGGCAAGACCAGAGTTCGAACTGGAGAACTCAATCATCCTAAGCCACCTCAATTCAACACACTAAACAATGTGCCAGGGAATTATTTATGAAAATAGAAGGCTTAATATGTAGCTTCAAACTTTAAAGCGTTGACCTATAAAGTATACAGGGATAAAGGGGGATCATTTATCTTAAACCACCACACATGTCAAGTACAATTTCTTTCCCTTGTTCGATATCAATAAGAAGAATTTTTTAAACAAAATTATAAAGACAGTGAACTTTAAAGCTGTAACTACTATTGCCTGCGGTTAATTTTTTATTAAGATCTAGATCTACATTTAACTTTGTTGTTACATTAGAGGCTTGATTTATCAAATATCAAGTGTTGATTTATCAAATATAAAGTGTTTATCAAATATCAAGTGTTTATCAAATGAAAAGTTTTACTCACCGTTTCCTTGGATCCTTCATCAAAATATTTCTCAATAAAAAGACGTCCAACTGTGTTGCCCATGTGCTCGTTAATCACCTCCGTGCATTCATACCACCTCGGAGAAGTGGACGATATGCCGGTCATGCTCTGAAATGTGATATGGAAAACTGTGAAGTCATATGAAGTCGTGTGAAGTCATATGTCACATTTTATAAGATGCAATGCGTTAGTACATAGGTCGAATTTCCAAGACGTCAACACAATATGTCCAAGAGAGCTGGTCACAATGCGCAGGCTGGAAGACGAAGGCTGACCATTTTATTGGGTCATTTAGGGTGTGCATGTAAAAATAAAATGTTTATTCTTGGACTGTAGGCTTATAAGGTCAAGATAGATGTTTAAGAAGCTTTAAGGAAATACTAACAATGAAGTAATAATAACCCGAAACTGCCTAAGGTATGAGAGATAACTATTGGGATCCCAAAAGAGAAAACTGTAGAGCTTTATTTGATTCTCTGTATCAAGTTTATTAAAAGTAAGTTGGATTAGCTGTACAGAGCTACATCACACCTAGTTGGGTGTTGGGATGTAAGTAGGCCTACAAGTAGCTACTCAAACCAACCTTTGGATAAACGAGACAAAAGCCTGGGCATTAGTTATGGTCGGAACAATGTCGCCCAAATAGCAGTTGCTCTCTATCCACGCAGCTAAAGTGTTCGCAGGGACGGCCAGCGCCCATATAGTTTTGAATCATTAGCGTCGCAGATCCTGCCAGGTTGCCACACGCTGCCTCGGGGTCACCAGCTCCTGATTTTTCTTCAGAGTTGTCTCCCGAAGCCTTTCTCATATTAGGGAATTGCCACAAGGCAGCGGAGGTTGGGATTCAGAGTTTTTCTTTTCCTAGAATGGTGGCCAGCAAAAGAATAACCAGCCGCTCCTTTACCAAGGTTACTGGTTTAGGCCCCAGTACTATAACAATAGGCCCCAGTACTGTAACAATATAACAATAGGCCCCAGTACTGTAACAATAGGCCCCAGTAATATAACAATAGACCTCTGTACTATACCAATATAGGTACAAACACATACAACATCCACAAATGTAATATACAAATACACACGAATTCCTATAACAATAGGCCCCAGTACTATAACAATAGGCCCCAGTACTATAAAAATAGGCCCCAGCACTATAAAAATAGGCTCCAGTACTATAACAATAGGCCCTAGTACTATAACAATAGACCCCAGTACTATAAAAATAGGCCCCAGTACTATAACAATAAGCCCCGGTACTATAAAAATAGGCCCCAGTACTATAAAAATAGGCCCCAGTACTATAACAATAGGCCCTAGTACTATATCGATAGGTCCCAGTACTATAACAATAGGCCCCAGTACTATAACCAATAGGCCCCGGTACTATAACAATAGGCTCCAGTACTATAACAATAGGTTCCAGTACTATACCAATAGGCCCGAGTACTATACCAATAGGCCCCAGTACTATAACAATATAGGTACAAACACATACAACATCCACAAATATAATATACAACGAAATACACACGACCAATACTTAATGAATTATGCTTCTATGGACTTGTCATTGACGACAAGTAAACTAGAAACACTTTGAATGAAAGTGGAATAAAGTGGTTCTAAATATCTCGGATACAGTCGTAATGGAGAAAAGCCGACAAATATCAAAAGATGTCGAATGATTTGTAATTGTCTTTCAACACATTTAAATCTGCTATTTAATTTTTGCTCCTCATTCACAATGTCCACCTCTTATACAAACGCGGTCCATTCTTCGAAAATTAGTATTTTAGTCACAACAGTCAAGCTGAGGCAAGACACACCAACAGACACACACAAAATGTTTTAAATTTATGGAGAAAAATGTTTATTCGATTTGACTGACTACATATGCAGTCTTAGCAAAGGGAAATAATGCAGGTATAGTCTTAGCAAAGGGAAATAATGCAGGTCTCTTTTGTTTACCGCCTTTTCCTGTCAGCTTACGCCTGGAGTTACGGCAAGACAATTCAATTGCTTTTGTCTTGTGGGTTTCGATCAATGTTTTACAAATGTTCCAAGAATGAAATTAAGATGTTCGAATTTGAGGAGAACAAACACACAAGTTCAACAAAATAAAACGGATGGCCGAATTTTCGACATTTTGATGACAAGCTTAAATTTAAAACAAAACATGAAATTTTAAAGAAGACTTTAAAATTTGATACAATAGTATTCTATCAGTGTCCTTAAAGGACATGCTTAACTGTACACCGTACATATTCGACATGTGGAAACTAATTATACAGGTTAGAGTTAAATATAAGCCAGACTTAGCATATCATAATAATAGGAACAGTTTAAATTTCTAAATCAGCGACAACTCAAGCGCTATTTAAAATGTATTTATTCTTGCAAATTTGCATAAATATCACGAATGCCAGTGCGGGAAAAGAAGACCATTGACTCCACCGGGGGGGGGGGTAGTGTTTGAGTAGTTAAGCACTTGGCCTCCAAATCTAGGGGCCTATTTAGAATCTCGTTGAAGACTGGTATAAAAGATATGATTGACAAACACAGACATAAAAAAAAGTAAAGTTCCCCTTTCAATAAGGCAGATCATGTATAGGTCATCTGATTCTGTGGCCAACGGTCAACGAGGGTATCGGTTGTGGCCAGCACAATGATAAATTGCCTTTACTTTTCCCCAACTAATATTGGGTACCCATTAGAGCTGGCTGGACTCAGTGGTGTCCAAAAATCCAGAAACTAAAAATAACAGTTTTCACCAGGATTCGAACCTGAGACCCCCAGTTCAGAAGCCAAGTGCTTTACCACTCATCCACCGGGCCTCCTACACACAGACGTAGGTAAAGATAGAGATAGAAACCTGCAAAGATACTTTGATACATACAGAGAAATATATATATACATACATATATAGAGGCAACGTATATACAAGCATTGACAACATTTCTATATGCTTGTGAGTCTTGGACGCTGACTGCAGAGCTAGAGGCGAGGATCCTAGCAATGGAAATGAGATGCTACAGAAGGATCCTAGGCATCACATTTAAAGACCGCATCACAAATCAAGAGATAAGAGACAGGGTTACTGCAGCGATCGGACCCCATGATGACCTGCTAAATACTGTGAAGAAACGAAAGCTCAAAATGTATGGCCATGTAACAAGATTTTCGGGACTCGCAAAGACCTTCCTCCACGGAACAGTACCAGGAAAAAGAAAAAGAGGCAGACAGAGAAAGCGGTGGGAAGACAACATCAAAGAATGGACAGGCCTACCATTGAACGAGGTTTTAATCAGGGCAAAAGATAGAGAGGAATGGAGAAAGATGGTCCACAAGTCTTGCTTGGTGCCCCAACGGTCCACCAGACTAAGGGATAGGTAACAGGTAATATACAAGCCTAGATGCATAGACAGATCTATATAAATGTGCCTTGATTCAATTCGTTTGTTTCGTCCCTCTATTTATCAATCTATTCATACATTGAATTGAAACAGTGTTATCTCTCTTCACTTGCTAGTTTGTTACTCAACAAAATCCCTCCGACGTGTCATTCGGTTCTCTGTTGGGGTTATTTAAAGGTACAAGTCAGCGGATGAATCTGTTTGTCGGCGACCAACACAAAACAGGCTAAACTAACAGATTCTTTGAAGAGGAGATTTGTAATGTAATGAGTTACCTTAGAGAACTCTGTATTGATTTTCCTGTGCTCTTTAGGGAGATACGGCACTCGGTTCATGATGCTCCGCCACAGAATATAGTTCACTATCACTCTGAGAACAGAGAAAGATGAAAGTGAGCCCCTATGGAATATTTATAAACATGGTTGAAAAGCAATCTCTACTCGTTACTCGCCTACTATTAAAATGAAAGGATACAATATACATTGTTGTTAATCTAGGCAGCATCTCTACAGAGTGGATTCAGACTTAATGGTGAAATGATAATGAAATGATGAAATGATAAAACAAATATCTAGTGTCCCTCCCCAGTCAAGCAGTTTTATCTCTTCAATGCTTTCATACTTGGGCGGAAATTTTCATTTTCAAATTGTTCTGCTTTGGTCCTAGCATAGCGCAAAGGAAGGGCTACCAGATGTCCCGCAAAAGAAGGGGTCGTGTCCTCCCTCCGGCAGACATTGTCCTAAAGTGTACACATCTCTGGATTTTTCACAACAAATGGATATTAACCATCCATTAAGTTTATATTTTCATTTTTTTCTAATTAAGGCAAAAAAAAAAATCCTGACGAAATAAAGGAATAAACTTTATTAATAAGACAAACGACAGAGAGGAATGGAGAAAAACGGTCAAAGAATCTTGCATGGTGCCCCAACGGTCCAACAGACTAAGGGATAGGTATGGTAGGTAGATATGGTAGGCTATCTTCAGGATTAATTGCGCTAACTTTCTAAAAGACAGCACGATGTTCTTTGTTTTTTTTTTAAAAGAGCTTTTAAAAAAAAAACAGCAAGTCTAAATAGATAAAGATTTTCTAGTGCTGGGGCTCTCATCCTGTGGATCGCGACCTCCCATGGGGGTCAATTGACGATTTGCCAGAGGTCGCCTAAGACCATCGAAAATATGGATTGTTACTGTCTATTCTTCTATTTCTGTATGTGTGTGTGCGTGGGTGGAGAGTGTTGCGGCAGAGTGGGGAATTGTAAAAAGGGGTCGCCGAGCATAAAAGGTTGAGAACCGCTGTTCTAGTGTTTATTATGCAGCACTGGCACATGCTATACGGAAATCTACCTCGTCATCTAGGTTGGAATTGCTGAGACGGTGCTTCCCAGATAGGCAATCTTTCTAACTTTAATAGTTTCTGGCCATCTATAAGAATGTCTGGTTCTGTGACAAATTTATTTGGATGAGGTTGGTGCAGAACTTTTTTACATTTATGGGAGACCAGCATTTTGGCGTCGTTTGCGAAAGCAGGTCTCTGATGTAGTCATATTTTACTTTGGTCCTTGCCTTAAGTCTTTGAGCATTGAATAAACTTGCATCATTCCGATATTTCGTGATATTTTTTACAAATTCTTTATGTGTAGGCTGCTGCCTTTTGGGGAAATGCCGAAACCAAAATACAAAGGTTTGATAGAAATATTTCGATTTTTTGCGAATAGCGGTCCAAAGGTTGTGATTCTGTCAAAATCCTTTCTTGTGAGCGTCTAGGATGTAAAAGGAGCATGTGTACAAAATTTCAAGAGGATACGTGCGACAGTTTAAGAGATCTCATGATCAATGAGTGATATGTCAGTGAGTGGTCACTTTCATATATATATATATAATAGATTGACAGATAATATCGGTCGGTAATAGAATGTTTGGACTACTATCATAAAGAAGAAAATGATGTAACAAAAAAGGTGTCTTCAGTAAAAACTGCAGCCACATTTGCCTGAACTACACAACATAGGCTAAGAGAGGTATATACTGTGCTACGACACATTGTCATTATGTTTATATTTTTAACATATACTTTTATGTTATGCATTGGGTGTATCTTTGTTTGTTTCCAGCTTTTAAATAAACAAAAAATATTCAGAATCTCATTGAAATGTGGTCATTTTTTTTTTTAAATAATATTCCTTACAGACCAGAATGCATTGAAATGTGGTCAATTTTCTTGACAGTATATTCCCTACAGATCAGAATGCATTTATATTTACAACATCCATGAGCTGAAGTAGAAGTAATATTTTATAAATTCAGCGCATTTCAAGGTACATGTTTTTTTTTTGTCGGTTACGTTTTTTTTTGTAAACCCTTTAAAAAAAATCATTTGAGTCGGCTAAATACATCAGAATTTCCCTGACAGTGGAACTCGAGCTCAATGGGAAACAACTCAGGTTCTTGTAATTTTATTTTCCGTTTTGAAAGGGAGATAATTCTTTAGAAACCTGGGAGCCACTACATCTAGACTACTTGTAAACACAGAATTATAAATTATTTATTTGTATTCTGAGAAAAAGGAAGCTTGATAAGTCTATTCAGTCTAGTATTGGATTATATTGTTGACGATTAATGAGTTACGAATTTAATTCTTGCACTCTGTATCGCATAATCTTATCTTATACTTATATAATACAGACTATTATTTAAAAAAAAAAGATAACCACATAGAACTAATACTCTGGCCCGCATGTCAATCCATTCATATGTGTTAATCAATGACTTAAACTCTGCCTAGTCTTTGGTTTTCCTGGCTGACAATCCATTCCTTACATTTATGCAGTGCTTTTGTTTTTGTAAATAAGATAGATGCTTGTAGTCAGTGATGGATTGCCTAAATTTAACTACTAATAAATTAACAATAAACGTTAAAATACAAGAAAAGTCATAATTTATCTCTCAGATTGTAAAAGGTGCCCGTACGCCGTACCAGTAGGTACCGTCACAATAAAAAGAATTGCGAGTTTTATTAACACTAGGGAAGAAGACTCTTATTCATTCTACCAAAGTTTTGAATTCTAGATCTGAACGTGAATATAAGATAGATTCTGGAGATCCTTTTCTGTACTAACAGAGTAAAAATACTTTTTCCTTTTAGTCAATTTATACAGCTCTCAATAAATGAAAGAAGAAGATAGCTTTGCTCCTAGTCAGTGCCCCATTAAGACTTTCAAAGGACATAACCAATTAAAACATGGGGCCCTTTTCGGGTTATTCATAGTAAACTTCAGACTTTGTATTTCAGCGCTAAATATTTCTTGAGGACTCTATGCTACTATTTATTTTGTCTAGAGGCTATAGGCCCTGTATCTATACATTTCAAAGTTATATCTATAACTTTACATTTCAAAGTTATATCAATAATTTTACATTTCAAAGTTATATCTATAACTTTACATTTCAAAATCATATCATTAGGCCTAGAGTTATATTGAAAAAAATAACATTTCAACAATAGATTTACAATTTTACAAAGTTAAATTGCAATTTAATTTTATAAATGTTTACAAAGGGTAGATCGACACTTTAGGTATATAAAGTTACATTTACAATTAATACAAATGTACACGTCACTGTTACAAAATTACACTCCAAGTGTTTTGCGTATATGGAGTGACAATTCTAAGGATACTTTAAATCTTAATTCTTCAATACATAATACAACAAATCCTTGATATCTATTTAGAATATATGTAGAGAAATATTATAAGGTGAAGTCAATGACACAGTATGACAACAAAACGAACTGAAAGGTGTCATTTATTTCAGAAAACGGATCAGGCCCGGAGTTTACTAAACAGGAGCCCTCAAAAAAATATTTAGTAGGCTACTGACATATAATATCTGGACTCTTAAATCTTTGTTTTGTCTTAAGCCTACATTTTACAAACGACGCACAACTTTCGGTAGAATACTGTTGCTTCACTTTCCATAATGCCATTCGATTTGTTCGAATTTTATTTAACAAGAAAATCTAATGAATGACACACCGCCAGCGTCTTTCATACCCTCTGGCTCCCTCTGGCCTAGTTTAGCTTTTTTTTTTTTTTTTTGAATTAACTCTGATCGAACACAAAGAATTCGCCAGAAGGCCCCCGAGGCTCATCCACACGGAACCCAACAGAATGGTC